>JALNQA010000249.1:0-13380 GCA_028456235.1 Ophiosphaerella narmari | reverse complement strand
TTTTCTAGGTATAAGATAAAGTATCTATATCTTATTAACTTATCTACTATTATAAGTATAGAATTATACTAGGTTCTAGTAACTAAGTCCTTTAACTTTAAGAGTTTAACTATAAAGTCTAGTAAGATTATTCTCTATAGTTATTCTACTAGTTTCTAAGTTCTCTTCTTATTATATATAAATCTAGTAAGGTTCTTATAGTTAGTATAGACTACTATAGAGTATTTAGCCCCTTAGAAGTATACTCTCTATTCTTTAAAGTATACTATAATTATAAGTAGTTTCTTATTATAAATATTATAGTTTCTTTCTATAGGTATTATTATTTATATATAATAGTATATAGGGTAGAAGTAACTATTATTATCTTCCTAGAGTAGTACTCCTAATATTATACTATTTAAAGCGTCTATTTCTATTTTTAGTTATTTCTTTAGTATATAGATTTATAATACTAGTTTCTTTATAAATTCTACTTTTATTTTTTAAAAAGCTTTCTTTTTTTATTTTATCTATATAAATAGAATATCTTTTTTTATAAGTCTATAAAGAGAGTTAGTAATATCTATCTAGTCTAAAATAAACTTTTAGTAGAAGTTATAAAATTTTATAAAGGACTATAATTATACTAATATCTTAAAGTCTTTCTAGGTAAGTATTTCCTATATCTTTATAAGTTCTACTCCTAAATATCCTAGTATAATTATATATCTAAGATATATAGTCTTTTATATATAGAATTTATACTTCTTTTTATATAGCTATAATCTTACTTATACTAGTTTTTTTAAGATAGCTTATATATACTACTTATATTCTTTTAGTATTTTAGAGTATATAAAGATATTATTAAGGTATACTATAGTAAACCTATCTAGGTATAGCTATAGTATACTATTAATTTAGGCTTAAAAAGTTCTTAGTACGTTTATTAATCTAAAAGGTATTACTAAGTATTTATATAATTTAAGCTTTAATTAGAAAGCTATTTTCTATTCTTTACTCTTAGCTATTTTAATCTAATAGTAGGCGTTTCTTATATCTAGTTTAGTAAACTATTAAGTATTAACTAACTAATTCTATAGTTCTAAGATTAAAGGTAGTAGATATTAGTTTTTAATTATAATATTATTAAGTTATTAGTAGTTAATATATAGTTAGTATTCTACTATATCTTTCTTTAGTATAAATATAAGTAGGTATACTACTAGTAAGTTTAATAGTTATATCTATCTTTTTTTAAGACTATCCTAGATATACTTTTATAGTATTCTATCTTCTTTTAGAGTTAATTTATAGATAGGTCTATATTTAGGTATTATTCTTAGTTTTAATAGAATTATTACGTCTTATAGTTAGTATTCTAGAAGAGTTTCTTTTAGTATAGTAAAAACCTCTTATAAGTTATTATATTCTAGAGGTATAATCTTCTTATATAGGGTTTTCTTTACTATATATAAGTATACTATATACTTATTAGTCTTTTTAGGCTTATAGAATATAACTATTTCTATTTTCTAGTTAATTTATAGGTTAGCTTACTTAAGCTATAGGGTTTTTAAGATAATATCTTATCTTCTATCTATTTCTATAATATTATATATAATAGGTCTAGTTTAGCTTTTTAATTTAAAGTAGGCTATCTTTATTTCTTCTATAACTAGGTTTTTAAAGGCTTTTCCTTTAATTATTATAATATTATAGCTATACTATTTTTATTTTATTAAAATATATCTAATATTTACGTATTACTATAAGGTAAAATTTCTTGTTACTTTACTATCTATTATAGCTATAACTAGTTAATCTCTTAAGAATTTATATATAAAGATTCTAGAATTATAGTTTATTTACTCTATAGCTTATAGCTATAAGTTTTCTTATTTTTATTCTTTTACTTTTACCTTCTTTATATATTCTTTAAGTTCTATATATTCTAAATACTTATTATTAGTATAATAAGTAATAGGTCTTCTAAGGTAGTATTCTATAGGCTATATTAGTAGTAGCTCTATATAAATATATTATAGTCTATTCTACTAGGGTATTAGTTACTAGTCTCTAGTTAACTATTTTCCTAGTTTATAGTACTTGCATTCTTCTATAAAGTAATAGGTCTAATCTAACTATTAGTATTTAGTATATTTAGTATTTCTTAGCTAACTATTCTTTAATACTTATATAGGGTTAATCTTCTAGTATTATATTAGAACTAGTTAGTCTACTATTTTATTAGTATATCCTAATAATCTTATAACCTCTTTATTTCTTATAATAAGTATATCTAAGGTTTTAAGGTTTCTATATATATCTATAATAATAATATTAGGTATTTCTAGGAAAATATATTATTATTTAGGTATAACTTTACTAAACCTTATATCTATAGGTAAGTCCTCTAGGGCTAATTCTTTAGTAGACTTCTCTTAAGTTACTACTAATTATACCTTTTCTAGCTAGTATCTTATACTTACTTTTATATTACTATACTCTTTATAGTAGTTATTATAGTACTTAGTCTAGTATTTCTTTATATATTTACTTATTCTAGCTAGCTTTACTAGTTCTAGTATCTCTTTAATTTTCTTAGTTACTACTACTTATTTCTTTCCTAATCTTCTATTATTTAGGGCTCTAAATAGGTAGTTTCTAGTAAAATATCTTAGTTTCTTATAGTTAAAGTATACTTTTATATCTCTAAGCCTCTACTTATTAAGGTCTACTTATTTATTTTAATTAGTACGCTTATACGTAGTACCTAGTTATATAGATTTAAGACTATAAAGATTTTTCTTAGGTATATTTTAATAGTATAGTTAGTTATATATATTTATTATACTAAGTAGTTTATTCTTATTAAATATATATAGTTAGTTGTTAATTTTAATAGTAAGCTAGATTAGTCTCTAAAGTATTTCTAGTATATCTATTAGAATAAGAGCTTATTAGAGTAATAGTTTAAGACTTTTATAATATTAGTCTCTTAAGGCTTTATTACCCTAGTTTAACTTTACTATAAGTTACTTAAACTCTAAAGTATAATAGGCTATAGACTTAGTTTACTTTAGCCTTTAGAGTTTAGTTTTTACTACTCTCTTTATATCTATATCTTTAAACGTAAGGTTTAGTCTTTATTTAAAATAATTATAGCTACTAAAAAGTTATTATATTTTAATACTTTTCTAGTTATTAGAACCTAAGCTTTCTTCTAAGTATATTTTAAACTAGTCTATTATCTTTCCTATAAAGTAGGCTATAATAAAGGATACTTTATAGGTTTTACTCTAGATATAGCTAGAGTTAAGTATTATATAGATTAATATATTAGCTAGAAATCTTTTAAGTTTAGTTTATATACTATTAAACTTCTCTAGTATTTTAAGTTTAAGTAGTTTAGTCTTTATATTATTAAGTTATATAGTAAGCTTATAAATCTATTATACTATATATTATAGGAGTTCTTAGTCTTCTCTTTAGGCTTTAAAGATATCTTAGATCTAGATATTATTTATTATAATTATTAGTACGCGTAAAGATTACGCCTAAGTTATTATTATTACTATTAACCTTAATAGTTAAAGTATAAGGTAGATTACTAACTAATATAAAGGGCCTTAGGGTTTAGGTATAATAGTAAGTTAGTAACTAGAGTTCTAGTAATAGGCTAAGTATTACTAAAGGACTTAAGGTATAATAGGGTTATAGGTATATAAGTAATACTAGAGTCTAGGTAAGACTAGTATTAAGCTACTTAACTATAAGGCCTTAAGGTTATAGAGCTTTCTCTCTATATAGTTCCTTCTATATACTTAATCTATTAATCTATCCTTAGATCTAGAGATTACCCTAATCTATTAATCTATCCCTTAGATCTAGAGATTACCCTAATCTATTAATCTATCCCTTAGATCTAGAGATTACCCTAATTTATTAATCTATCCCTTAAATCTAGAGATTATATTATATAGGTTAGGTTATATATCTAAGTTATAATCTACTACGTTATCTTATCTATAGTCTAGTAGATTCTCTATATATCTTTAGTCCTCTAAGGGTTTAATTAGTTTAAGGTCCTATATAAGGTTATAACCTATAATATTAAAGTACTAAGTAAAATACTATTTTATATAAGTAGTAGAATTCTTAGTATTTTTTTAAAAACTTACCTTTATATTTTATAAAGCCTTTAGAGTAGAGTATATACTTTATATATATATCTTTAACTAAGAAGCTTATATCTTACTTATATAAAGCTATAATAGTAATATTAGGGTTACTCTTAAGAAGTAGAGTAGTAGCCTATTTTTTTTTTAGATATATAATTTCTTTTTCTAATACTTAAAGTATATATAGCTAGGCTAGCTTATTATATTTAATAGTTACTTCTTATATATAGTCTTTAATTATTATAGCTATACTTAGAGTATATTCTAGTTATATACTACTTAAGCTCTATATAAAGTCTTACTTAGTAGTTTCTTAGGTATTTTTATCTATAGTTATAGTATACTATAATATATATATATTTATTATCTCTAAACTATTAATAGTAAAGTATTATTATATAAAGAAGTAGTTAGAAGGTAATAGTACTTACTATAAGCTATAGGAGATAGTAAAGAAATAATATATATTTAAGTAAAAGTTTTAATTAAAAAAGTAAATAATACTTACTAAACTCTTTTTATAAGTAAGAGGTCTTTTATATACTAGTATAGTATATTAGCTCTACTTTAAGCTAATACTATAGATATTAGTATAGTTAAGGCCCTAGAGGTCCTAGAGTACTAGAGGCCTTAAAATTCTTAGGATTCTAGGTATTTTTAATAAGACCCTTATTATAAATTCTACTACTTTATTATTATATTTATAATATATTCTATATTTTTCTTTTTAAGAGATAGAAATTCTAGATAGGTATAGAAGATAATACCTATCTACCTAAAGTAATAGAGGAAAAAGAAAAAGTATAAAAAGTTAAGAAAATCTTTAAAAAATATTAAAGAATAAAGTAAATAGAGTACCTCTTAAGATAAAAAAAATATAATAAATCCTAGGGTATATAAACCTTTACTATAGATTTTAAAGATATAGATAAATTAATTAATAAGTTTAAATTAGCTTAAAATACTCTATATTTAAAGTAGAAATAAAAAACTTAATTTATATACTTAAAATATAATTAAAAAGTAATTTATTTATTTAAGCTTAATAGTTCTATAGCTAAGTATCTATATATATAAAAAATAACTATTCTATAAAATAAAAAACTTTTTACTTATTTTTTATCTTTTTATTCTTACTACTAAGCCTACTACTTTCTTTATTATCTTTAAGTACTTTACTTATACTATTATTAGATTAAAAGAGGTTTTAAAAGGATTAATAAGATAAATTAATATAGTTAATATTAAGTAAATAGAGATTATAAAAAAAGCTTTTAAGTAATACCTATATAGGCTTAAGTTTAATTAGTATAAAATAAATTATATTAAGTATACTATTCTAGTATTACCTATTAATTCTATTTACTATTATACTCCTCTATATATCTTTAGCTCTATTAGCTACTAATACCTTAGTAATAGTAAGGCCTTAGTTAGGGTAAGTCTTAGTTAGAGTAATACCTTAGCTAGTATTAAGCTTATATAAGGGTTAAGCCTTTAAGTCCTTTATACTTCTATAAGGAATAAGCTAGTATATAGGTTAGTACCTACCTTAGCTAAGTTTAGATATATCGAGATTCTACTAGTTTACTAGCCTAGCTACTAGTATAGTACTAGTATTAATTCTTATAAAGATTAAAGTTACTTACTAAGCTATAAGAGTTTTATAGTAGCGTATACTATATCTAGGTATAGTATTATTACTATATATAGTACTAATCTAATACGCTCTTAATAGCTTTTAACTTCTTATTTAGTAGCTTCTTTAGTATTCTTTATAAAGTTTACGCTTAAGAGGAAAGTAGCTAGCTATCTAGCTAAGCTAGCTAAATTAAACTTTTTAGCTATTCTATTAATATACTTGTTATAGATAAGCTAGATAGTCTTATTTTCTTTATTTCTTATTACTCTAATACCTAAAAACTACTTAATAGGCCCTTTCTCTTCTATATTATAAGCTTCTTTAAGTATTTTAATAATTAAGTAAGCTTCTTTTATACTATTACGTTAATATATTAGTAGTATATTATTAACGTAGAAGAGAAGTAAGATCTACTATTCCTTATTATAAAATAAGTATAGCTCTTCTTTTAATATAATAAGTCTAGTACGTTTAAGTATCCTTAATAGATCTTTATACTAGAGTATTAGTAAGTCTCTTAGGCTATATAAAGCTTAGTTAAGCTTTATATACTTTTTATTAATTTTAAATCCTTCTAGTAGCTTATAGTATACTACTAGCTTATACTTTCTATAAGTATAAAAGAAGGCTCTAATTATATTATATTATATTACCTCTAGGTTAAACTTTACTATAATTATAATAACTATATAGAAAGATTAAGCTACTAGAGTTACTATATACGTTAATTATATTAAGTTAATTATTTAGAGATCTCTTCTTACTATAATATAAGCTTTATATTTAATAAAGTAGCTATCTTAATTAAGCTTATAAGTAAAGACCTACTTAAGTAGGAGTAGGTTACCTTTAATATCTAATCTATTAATTTCCTACTAAGTCTCTACTTTAAGTAGTATTTTAACCTCCTTTTAAGCTACTTATCTAAATAGTTAGCTATATAGGTAGCTATAGAGATCTTTTTATTTCTTTAGCTCTTTTAGTAACTTATCTCTATAAGCCTATATAGGTAGAAGTTCTATTTATCTTTTACCTTATATTAAAGCTACTACTATTATAGTATATACTATAACTAGCTTATTTTAGTTATCTTATATAGCTAGTATACTTAGTAAGAGGTCTTTTAAAGCTTTACTTATCTTATCTACTTATAAGTAGAGTAGTAAGTATACTACTAGTCTTAATTCTTCTATTTTCTTAGGTTAGTCTTAGTATTAATTATTATCGCGATTGTAATTATAATTATAGAGTCTAGGGCTTACTTATATAGGGGCTCTATAGTTAATATACTTATATTATTTCCTAGGAGCTTATATCTCTACTTTATCTAGTACTATAGATATAGTAGTATTAGTTTAAGTAGTAAGCTAATAAGCTACTAGCTTATTTAATCTACTAGATCTTATAGACTCTAGTATACCTACTCCTTTAGTTAAGTATACTTCCTAAGGGCTACTAGCCTATCTATCTACTCTAAGCTCTAGTTTAGGTATTAGCTCTAGAGATATAAGGCCTATTTACTTATCTTATACTAGATAGATTCTATATAACTTACTAGCCTTACTTATTACCTATCTAGGATCTAATCTTCTTTTAGCCTAAGCGTCTAGTTAGCTAACTATTAGCTCTACTTCTTAAGTCCCTTTACTCCCTAGATTTTATAGGTATAATAGTTAAGCTTTAGAACTTTCTTATTACTATACTACTACTTAGAGCTAATTATATATATCTTTATAGATTTTTCTAGTATCTTATACTTTATTATTATTAAGTACGTTAATAATTACTTTAATCTTCTTTTAGTTAAGTTATAGTTTTTCTTCTTTTTTATAGAAGAGCTCTTTATTAAATATTATATTATATATTATTATAACTTATTCTAATTTAGAAATCTATATTCTATATATATTAGATACTCTATATCCTACTAGATATCTAATATAGCTTCTAGGGATTACCTTAAAGTCTTTTTTATTTTACCTAGCTACTTACTTCTTATTTAGTAGATACGTATAGTAGCTATAAGTATATACTCTACTCTAATCTAGTTAAAGGTTAGCTATTATTACTTTTACTTACTCTAGCTTATAGTATTTAAAGTACTAACGCGTCTACTTATCTAAAACTATATTTAGGGCTTTTATCTAATAAGTATAGCTTAGGCTTATATTATATAGCTACGTTACTACTTTAATTATCTCTAGCTAGAGCCTTGTAAGTAGATTTATACTAAGCCTTATTTTAATTAATTTTATAATAATCTCTTAGCCTACTCTTTCTAGTCCTCTATTTAGCTTATATATATATATTAGTAAGGCCTCTATTTTAATACTACGCTCCTTAGCCTATATTTTATAGCGTAATTTACTATACTAAGAGAGTATTACTATATTATTATCTTATATAATTTTATAGATTTAGAGCTAGTAGTATATTACTAGAAAGCTCTTAAAGTTCTTAAATACTTTTATTATTTCTTTAAGTATTTTTACTTATAATAGGTAGGTATAAAGCTTACTACTATAATTATACTTAAGTAGTAGTATCTAGAGTTCTTTAAAGCTACTAATTAGTATATTAAATAGGTTCTATATAACGTACTAGTATAGGTATAGTACTCTTTTTCTCTTTTATCTTAAAATAACTTACTTAGTATAGGTTACTACGTAGTACTTATAGTTTACGCGTTATATTCCTTTAATTTAGACGTTTCTAGTATATTTTACTAGTACTTATAGAGCCTATAGGCTAAAATACCTTACTCTAGTATACTATAGTTCTTTAGTATTAGTTTATAAGTAGGTTATCTAGGATTAAAGCCTTAAATATTTACTTACTATACTTAATATTAGGTTATTAGTAGAGTAGATTGTATAAGGCTTATATTATATAAATATAAAGTTATACTTACGTACTAATTAGGCTAGTATAATACTTTCTTTTATTAATCCTATCTATAGTATAGCGTTAAGACCTAAATACTAAACTCTAGCCTACTTTAATTAAGCTTCTAATACTATATTAATATAAAATCCTAATATAATAGTAACTTTTCTAAGCCTAAGATCTTCTATTTACCTTCTCCTTACTCTATTTAGTACTCCTTTAATTACTCTAGTACCTCTACTAATAATTAAAAATAACTAGGTTCTTACTTCTATATAATCCTCTTCTATATTTTATATAAATATACCTAGTTTAAGTATATCTATTATATTTATAAAGTATAATACTACTTTATTATTAAAGATAGTATAGTTTAATAGTAGGTAAGTATTAAAATCTATTATTAAATAGGTACTAAGGTACTTTATTTTACTAAGTAGTACTAGGTTAATTAAGGTAGCTTATATAGTCCTAGGATATTCTAGGAGTTTTAAACTTTTAGCTAGCTCTTACGTTAAGCCTATCTATTCCTTCTTAACTAGTAATACCCTAAGAGAGTTAAATTCTAGCTCTTTAAGTCTTATATAGATCTACTCCTTATCTCTTTTTATAAGCTTAAAAGGCTTACCTATAAAGGTAGTTTTAATACTTCTATATTTAGTAGGTAGCTATTTATAGCTCTTATTATATAGGTACTTCTTTTAATTTAAGCTTTTAGGCTTTAGTTACTAAGTTCTAAAAGTAGTAAAGATACTAGATCTTTAACTAGTTACTTTTAAGTTATATTTATAGACTAGGGCTAAAAAGATCCTAGCTACTTCTAGTAGGGTAAGTATTATTATACTAAGTATAGCGTTTTATATTACTACTTAGTATATAGTATATACCTAATTTAGTATAAGTTTTATAAAAATTATTTCTAAAAAGTCTTATACTATAAGCTACCTTTTAAGTTTAAGTATCTTATAGGCCTTTACTTCTAAGTATATACTATTCTAATCTTTAAGCTAAAGCTTTATATTTTAACGTTTATACTTTACTTTATCTAAGTAGGCTCTATATTAGGTACGTACGTAGTTAACTAAACTAGCTTTAGTTAGGGCGTACTCCTTTTTAAGTACTTTAACTAGCTCTTATAGTATATTATTCTATTACTTAGTTATTATTATAAGTACTAGTCTTAGTAACTTTAGGTCTACTATAGTAATTACTTAGTTCTATAGTTTCTAGAGTTTTATAAACTTAATTACCTACTTACTTATATTAGCTCTATACTTAGTAATCTCTATTTAATAGAGAGTATTTATTTTAGCGTATTTAATACTTATTAGTTAAGTTAGGTATACTAGAGCTACTTATTTAACTATAAGAGTATTTAAGTTAATTTCTTCTTAGAGTTCTTTAATTTATACGTATATATAGAGCTAAGTAAACTAGTTTAGCTAATTAGAGTAGCTTATAAGTATATAGGTCTTCTTAGAAAGTATAAGATCTATTACTATACTACTTTTAGTATAAGAGAAGTAGTAGATTAGAGTAAACTAAGCTTAAAGACTCTCTAGCTTTTAATTATATAATATAGAATAATAAAGTAGTTCTTAAAGTACTAGGCTTATAACTATAATAGAGAATAAGGCTTAAGCTTAAGAATAATTAGGAGATAGATTATTAATTATTAGCTATAGCTAAGCTACTCCTTTTATAGTAGTATAGTACTTAGTAGAGCTAAGGATCTATAGGTTCTAGATATAAAAAACTAAGGTTACTAGGTTCTATAGAGAATACTAATTAGCTAAAGCGTTTATAGTAGGCTTCTATACGTAATATAAGCTCTTAGTATATATATAATATTAATTAATATTATAATTATAATTACTATCTTAATTACTACTAATATTACTTTATTAACGTTAACTTATTAATATAAGCTTTTAAGTTAGCTTATAGGTTAGCTTATAATTAAGCTTATATATAAGCTTATATATAAGATAGTTATAGTTAACTACTAGCTAAGTTAGCTAAATTAGCTATATAATCTAATATACCCCTTTAGCTTAAAACCTAATATTAAGCTAGACTAAGATATATATAGTTAAGCTAGTCTTAAATTTTATTAAGAGGTAACTTATACTTTATATAATACTCTAGTATTTGTATAAGTCTAAGTTAAGCTAGGAAGTAGTCCTATTTATTAGCTAGTATAACCTTTATAAAGCTATTAGTAATTATCTTATTTAATAGAGTATACTAGACCTAGATTCTACTAGCTAATACTTTTTACTATAGCTAGTAGTTATAGATATCTACGTACTATAGTTTAGTCTAGAGTTTAGCTAGCTCTTTAGTTATAAGCTAGATTATCTATATATTATTATACTAGATTATAATTTAATAGCTAGGTAGTTTAATCTATAGCTTATTAAGTAATCTTATTATAAATAGTACTTCTTTAGCTACTTATAATAGTATAAGGAGCTTAGCCTTAGTAGTTAAAGTTATAACTATATCTTATTTACTTACCTTCTATATAATAAGCCTATTAAAGAGCTTAATTATATAACCTTAAAAGCTTTTTCTATCTAGTATATTATTAGTAAATAAGGTATTACTAGCTACTTATAGTAAGTCTCTTCTTCCTAGCTATAGTACTTTCTACCTTATAGCTAATAGGTATAAGAGTACTTAATCTATAGTATCTTAATAAGCTATACTTAGGTTAGTAAGAAATTAAGCTAGTTATAAGGTTATAAAAGCTATATCTAGATATATAGTAACTACTATAAATAGTAGAAAGCTAATTTTTTACTAATACTTATTAATTTTAGATAGAGTTATAAAGCCCTTATATAGTATAAGCTTAGTAGTAGCTATAAGAGTATTATAGTATATATTTTACTTATCTATAAGCTAGCTAATTTTATTAGTATATACTATATCTTCTTTACTAGTAATAGTATATTTCTCTTTAAGTAGCTTAGTTACTTTCTTAAATTTTTTTTACTTCTATAGGTAGAATCCTATATTAATATTATTTACGTAGAAAAAGAAAATTACTTTATCTTTAATTATATAGTATAGCTTATATAAGATTATTATAAAGCTAATAGTATTAAGTAAAGATATAAAGTTTTTCTACTATAAAAGAAGTAAAATCTAGAGTCTATATAAGGCTTTTTAAACTAGTAGAATTATACTAGCTTTTTAATAACCTTTTAGTATTCTTATATATATCTCTCTATTAATTATAGTATAAGTAAAGGTATTTAAAATATTAAATTACTTTACTTTAAAGTTATATTTAGCTATTATTACTATAAATATTTAGAATAAGTAGCTAGCTAGAGTAACTATATAGGTATCTTATACTATAATATTTTATTACTAATTTCTATATATAACTAATTAAGCTTTATATTTAAGAAATTAATACTACTAGTTAAGTTTATACGTATATACCTATATATAATCTAGTATCTACTAACTAAACTATTTAATAGGTTTAGCTAGTACTTTAGTCTATAACCTTATCTTTTTATAGCTATCTAGATAATCTTACTTAGCTTCTTTAAATAGCTTACCTATTAGATAATTGTTAAGATTACTCTAGTATATTAGGGGAGGTAGAAGCTAGCTTAGATAGAGCTTTATACCTTTTAATAGTAGCTTCTTTATCTTAGCCTTATTAATTACTTCTCTTTTATATTCTCTAATATTTCTAGCTTATAAGCTAGCTATAAATACTACTACCTATAGTACTATTTTAGATAAGCTAGTATTATTAAAGTCTTTTATCTTAGACTTAGTTATACTAGTTATTAATTAAGCTAGTAACGCTACTAGTAGTAGTATAAATAGAGGAGTTAGGTAGTAATCTATAATCTTCCTACCTTAATAGTATCTAGGTAAGTTAACGTTATCTATTTAGGTTAATATATTTAAGTTAGTATTATTTTTATAGAATAACTTAGTTTTAGGCTAATAGGTTAGTATAAGTAGCTTAATAGTACGTATAAGTATTATAATTTTTTCTAGGGTTTAATATATAAAGTTATCTATTAGGTCTTCTATCTAGCTATTAAAGATAGTAGATTTATTAAAAATAATATTTTATAAGCTAATTACTTTAGCTATTAAAGGTATCTATATATAATAGATATTTAATAATTAGTATCTAACTAGGTAGCTAATCTAACTCTTTAGATCTAGACGTTATAATCTTAACTTATTATAGTAGGTATTACTAGTTATTATAAAGACTTTATAGCTATATACTTTAAGATAGGCTAGGTTTAGTTTTTAAGCTAATATAATAGCCCTATTATAGGTAGAAGCTATATAGAATACTTTATATAGAGTTCTCTAGTTATTTAAATAGTTTAGAGTCTAGTTATATAGATAAACTCTAGCCTATATAACTTCTAGCTATAGTTCCTATAGTAAATTTATATTAAGGTATATTACCTATAACTTCTCCTTATTTATACCTTTAGTATACTTAGCTCCTCTATTTTAAGCTTAAGTATTTAGTACTAATAGTTTAACTAATATACTTTAAGAGGTAAGCTAGTATTAGATATTAGATTTAATAGTTATAATCTTATTATTAGCTTCTATAACTTTAACTATAATACTAAATTAATTCTTTAAGAATTAAATAAGTATAGATAGTACTTTAATAATAGATTT
>JALNQA010000248.1:0-13420 GCA_028456235.1 Ophiosphaerella narmari | reverse complement strand
CTTATTAGTTTACTACTAGGCGCCTTAAGACTATAAGTAGCTATTTATTATAGGCTAGGCTTAAGGTAGTAGCTTTTAAGGTAGTAGAGCGTAGTACCTTAATAGGTTATATCCTTGTTAGGTTTCTAATTTGTAGGCATACGCAAGATTAGTAGTATAGGTTTCTCTAGGTAGTTCTAGTAAAAGCTAAAGGTAGCTTTATATTTAGTAAATTCTTCTATAGGCTCTTATATAGGTTTTTTATATCCTATCTATTATACTAAATAGTGCTAACCTACTAGTTTACCTTACTCTTTAAGGTATACGTCTATAATAGCTTTAATAAAATATTCTTTATATACGCTACTAGTTCCTTTATTAGTAATAATAATAGGGACTAGCTAGGGTAGGTCTTAGTCTAGTAGGGGCTTCTAGTCTCTAGGGCGTAGTAGCTTTAGGTAAAAGATAGGAAATACGCCTTTATTTAGTATTTCCTAGGGCAGTATAAGTTTATATACCCTACTATCGTAGATAACCTTTATAATAGGGTAAGGGCCTACCTACTAGTTATTAAGCTTTAGGGTTAGATAGGTAGTTTTCTAATTAGCTATACTAATATAAGCTTAGTTACTAACCTTGTATACTAGTATACTATAATAAGAAGTATTAGCTTAAGCTATTTGTTCTTACTACGCCTAGAGTATTTTTTCTTTAAGGTATACTACTAGGTTGCTATAGGTAGTAAGTAGCTTATCTACTTATATATGTTGCTCGCGTTAAGAAGGGTTTAGCTAGGATTTATCGTTCTTGCTAGGGTATATACTACTATAAAGGTAGTATCCTAAATCTATAAAAAAAGGGGTTATCTTAATAGAGGTATTAATAGTATTATTTACTTAAAACTTAGCAACGTATAGCTAAGTAGCCTAATTATCTTGCTTATAATTAACGTACTACCTTAGGAAAATTTCTAAGGCCTAATTTATTTGTTTAGTCTAGCTATCTATTTCTAGGTAGTAGGCTATAGAAAGCTTTTACGTAATATAGAGGCGTTTATAGACCTAGCGCTAAAACTATCCTATAAAAGTAGTTCCTCTATTAGATATAATATTAATTAGAACTCTATAGAGCTTAAAGATAGTTATAAAATACTAGGTAGCTTCTTTAGGTTTTAGGGACTTGTATAGAAAGAAGTAGCGTCTTTTTATAAGTTAATAGTAAATTACTAGGATATATTTATAGATCCTACTACTATTTTTATATAGTAGTAGGGCTTAAATATAGTCTACTAAAATATTAGTCTAGCATACGTAAGGGATTAGTATAGGTTAGAGATAGCTATATCTACTATCTTAGGGGCTCTTTATATAGTAGTAGGTTAGGCAAGCGTTATAGTATTACTTAATTACTTAGGGCATTTTTAGCTAGTAATAGCGCTTGTATATTAGATATAGCGTACTATAGGGTCCTTTATAGCCTACTAACTAATAATTATAGTATAGGTTAAAGATTTAGCAATAAAGTTAGGCGTTTAGGGAGATGTATAGGCGTGTTCTATTAACCTAGAGGTACCTTTCCTTACTAGATCTAGTAGAGCTAATATCTAATTATAAAAAATAGTACCCTACTTTATAGAAGGCTTTTAATAGTTTCTAAGCTCTACTATCTATAGTAGTAAATATAGCTTAGGCTATAGGGTCTTTAGTATATACTATATCTAGGAGTTCTTCTATTAGGCGTAGGTTAGTAGGGTATAGTAGGAGTTCTAGGTCTAATTTCCTATTAGTAGGTAGTAAAAACTCTTCTAGTAGTTTTATAGAATTAGGGTTTATCTTAGAAATATAGTAAAGGTAAGCGCGTACTATAGTAGCTTATTTTAGTGTAAACCTATTTAGTTTTCTAGGGTCTAAGAGGCTTAGGGCGTAGATTACTATATCTAATACTAGCTTAACTCCTAGGGCTAGAATATAGGGCTTAAGGATAATTTAGTTAGTACCTAACATATAGGGGTCTAAGTTGTTAAAGGGTAAATCCTATAGGCGTCTACTTAGGGTGTTAGTAATCCTATTTATATCTCTTAGTACGTATTTAATATAGAAGTTAAATTAGAATAGGAATAGTAACTAGTAGGCCTAATAGTAGTTAAGTTTTTTAGTTATTATAAAGGTTTCTAGGTTATAGTAGTCTATAACAACGCTAATTGTATATAGGCTACCTATAAGTTCTAGTTCCTATTCTTTAAATACTTAAATAATAGCTATAAGTTCTAAGTCGTAGATGTTATAGTTGTACTCTACTAGGGTATACTTTTTTAAGAAGAAGCTAACTAGTTACTAAATTCTATCCTTATTTAGTTAGCTTATTACTCTACCTACTACCTATCCTAAGGTATCTATTTAAATATAGATAGGCTTTAAGGAGTTAAAGTAGAGTAAGACTACTCCTAGCTAGAAGGCTACTTTTAGCTTATTAAAGGTATTAATATATTCCTAGGTAATTATAAATAGCTTGTAGTAGGTCTTTTATAGGGGTAGCCTATCTCTTTTAGTAGGTATAGTAATAACTTTAGACTTAATTAGCTTAGTAAGTAGTAGGGCAAGGCTTAAGTAATCCTTAATAAAGCGCTAGAGGAATCTAGTATAGCCTAGAAAAGCTAGAACTTCTTTAGGGGTTTTTAGTATCTCTTATTCTTAAACTACCTAGACTTTAGTAGGGTCTATTACTATTCCTTTATCTAATATAATTATGCCTAGAAATTTAACTAATATAGTATAGAAGCTAGATTTCTTAGGGTCTATAAAGAAGCTATACTCTTTTAGTTGCGTAAGTACTTTATAAACGTACTAAATATATTCTACCTTATTATCTAAGTAAACTAGAATATTATCTATATATATAGTATAAAATTTGTCTAGAAATTCTTATAGAGCTAAGTTAATTACGCATTAGAAGGTAGCTAGTATATTAGTAAGGCTAAAGGGTACTACTTTGTATATATAGGTACTAAAGCGTATAATAAATATAGTAAGCTATTCTAAATTTAGTATAATACGTAGGTAGTAAAAGGCGTATATTATATTAAATTTTAAGAAGATCTTTACTTTATTAAGGTAAGCTAGCGTTTCTCTAAAGAATAGAATAGGGTACTAATCTTTAATTATTACCTTGTTTAATTCCTAGTAGTCTGCGTAGACTTAGAGGCCCCTATCTAGTTTAGTAATAATTAGTAGATTGTTCTAGGCTAGGGAGCTATATTTACTAATAAATCCTATTTTCTCTATTTCTTAAATATATTTTTAGATTGCTTTATCTTGTTTTCTTATAAAGGGGTAGGGTTTAGTATCTAAGATCTTTGCGCCTAGCTTAAAGGTAATTTCTAAGTCGTGTAGTTTATAAGAGAGAAGGTTTTCTACTACTTTCTTATTAAAATAGGGTATAAGGTCTTAGTATAGTTAAAGTAACTTAGGGGATAAGATATCTTAGAGTTCTATTATAGGTAGTAGCTTATAAAATTATATATAATCTAACTCCTTAGCTATTTTATAGCTATAGACTAGGGGTAGAGATCTATCTAAGGTTAGTACTACAAGTATATTCCTATTCTTCCTAGTAAGGACTTGTATTACATAGTAGCTAATAGTCTAAATATTAACTAGTAAGTCTAGTTTATACCTATTAAGGTACTATTTAAAGGGCCTTATAGGGGTAGATAATAGTCTTTGTACTAGCTTCTTAGGGGCCGAAGTAGAGTAATATCTAGGCGCGCTATAGTATACTACTAAGGGGGTTTCTTTAGTTATCTAATAATACTACTAATAGTAAATATCTAGAAAAGATAGCGTTCTATTATAGTAGTTAGGTTTTATAGTATAGACTCTATACTATATAAATCCTAAAATAAGATTAAACTAGCCTATATTTTTAATAATATAGGCTAACGTTTACTCTATATATATATTAATTTATAGGAAGAACTTAACTTAGTAAGTAATAGACTTAGATAGAGAACTATTATATCCTTTATAGATAATAGGTTTAGTTAACTAGATAATTTATAGTTTTATAAGTTTCTAGGTAAACTTTTATAAGATAAAGTTTATATCTACTCTATTATCTACTAAGGTTCTAGCTACGTAAGATACTACAAGGTCTTTACCTATAAAGCTAGTAAAGGAGAATTAGCTTAACGATATTCTCTATAGGTTAGTTAGTAGTTTTCTATACTAGACTATCTATACTCTATAGGTTAAGGTATAGTATATTGTTGTTATAAGAGCTAAGCTTTAGTAGTATCTTATATTCTTCTAATTCTATTAATCCCTAGGCTATAGCTTTAGGCCTAGGGTAGATTGTTTTCTAGGTCCTTGTCTAATTCTAGTTCTAGTTCTAGTTCCTAGTCTAATTAGGAGTTATATTTAAAAAATTGTTCCTTAGTTTCTATATCTAATTCTAGGTTAGAATTATTATTAGTATATATATAGTAATTGTTAGTCTTTTTTAGTACTTTAGGATCTATTATCTTTTGTTTATAGTTAAAGTAGTTTTATTTTCTAGCGCCTAGTTTACTATAGCTAAAGTAGTAGATTTTATTAGGCCTATTAGACTAGGTCTTTAGGGTAGCCTTTTTGCTAGGTAGGTATATTCCTTAGAATACTCCCTCTAGTCGTAGGTATAGTTAATATATATCTCTTGTTAGTCTAGCTACTTTATCTTTAAAGTTATAAGATTAGGGATAGAACTTATTCTATATAGGCTGTATAGTATAGAGCTAGGACTACTAGCTATCTATATCTAAGTTGTAATTATTTACCTTGTTTTCTAGTATAGAGAGTATTTTATAGAAGTTAGTATTACTATTATAGATACTAGGGGCAGTACTAATAGCGTCTTTAAGCTAGGGCTAAAGCTTCTTCTAGAGGTAGATATTATATAGCTATAGGTTCTATTTTTATTTAAGGTATATATTATTAAATTTAGATAGGAATTTAGCCTATATAGACCTAGTAGTTTTATAGGTTAAGTATTCTAGCCTAAACTTAGCTATCTCTAGGGTTTTATAGTAAGCTTCCCTAGTTCCTATAGAATCTATATTACTAAAGTAGTAAAAGAGAGCAAAAAAATAAGTAAATTCTTCTTAATATAGGTATACAACCCTATTAGGTATAGTAAGGTATAACTACACTAACTTAGTATAGTAGTATATAATAACATTAGCCTAGGTTTATATACTAATATACTTTTTTCTATTTACTATAAAGTAGTCGTATATAGACTAGATAAAGGATGTAACGTCTATACTACGTTCTAAACCTAAGAATTATAGTAGCTTTACTAAGTAATCCTCTTATTCTTTATACTAGTAAAAGTTAAAGGCTAGTTCCTATATACTAGTTAAAAATAAGGTTAGGGTAATTTCCTCCCTATTAAAGATATACTAGCCTACTATTATTACTTAAGGCTTAAATTCCTCTTTAAGGTTACTAGGTTAATAGCCTTGTATTAAGATTCTTGTATTAGTAGGCTTTAGCTTACTAGGGGCTAGGGCATCTAGGTTAAAGGTTTCTAGCATAGCTTATTTAGTAAGTAGGGCTATAGGTAGGGCCTTGTAGAAGATTTTGTCTTTACGTAGCTTATTATATTTAGCTATAGCTTCTTTATATAGGGCTTTATACTAGATAGCTTTATAGCCTAAGGTATTATATTACTCTATAATAGAGTTATAGTCTTATAGAGATTATTCTAGGCGCTTATAGAGTTAGGTATACTCCTAGGCTTATTAGGTAAGTTAGTTGTCTTGCGTAGAAAGTTATTTATCTAGTCTACTTAGGTAGGTTATATATTTCTAATTCTAAGCGTTTACTAAATTAGTTGCTTCTAGGGTCTATACGCTTATAACAACTAGGTATAATACTAGTCTAGTAAGGGTAATATCCCTAAGAGGTAGGTAATTACTAGGTTTATTGTCTTTGATACTACTATATATAGTAGGTAGAAGGGCCTAGAACTAGGGTTAGAGCTAGCTAAAATAGGTAAGAGACTTTCTAAGCTTATCTTAAGATATAAATACTATTCTTTATAGTAAGTTGTAGTCTATTATAGTATTTATTAGTATACTATTACCTAGTCCCTATACGTCTTCTAGTATAGGGTTAGATTAAGGCGATATACTTTAGCTAATATCCTATTAGGCCTTATCTATTAAGTTATTTAGGAAGGTAGTCTAGTTATTAAAAGGAACTTTAGTAGCTAACTCGTATTCTAGTAGGCTATCTTAGGCTATAAAGGTAGGGTCTAGCCCTAGGTTAAATTCTTCTATTATAGTCTAGATAGGGATGTTTAGGTCTATTATAGAGCTATTAGCTAGGTATATACCTAGTATACGTAGCTAAAGAATTACGTTAGGTAGAAATACTTAGTATACTTAGGGCCTAGTATTAGCTTAAAAAATTAATCTAGAGCTAGCTAGTCCTAGGTAAGTAAATAAGTTTAGGTTAACAACCTTATCTCTTTTATCCTTTAATAAGGGATTCTTGTATTATTAAAAGTTACTCTAGGTTTTCCTAGCTACTAGTACTAGTAATTCCTATGTCTACTTTTCTAGGGACCTAGTCCTAGCGCGCGTCTCGTAGATTTTCTATAGGATAGTAGCGCTAGGGCGTCCTCTATACTCTTTAGCCTTAGCTCTTAAGTCTACTATAATAGGGTGTCTTCGTTTTATAAGTACCTTAGGTATAAGTAAGAAGAAGGCTATAGTAGCTATTAATTAAAAGAAAGGTAGGTCTAGAAAGACTAGCTTTTGTAGTAAAAGGAGCTTAGGTAGTACTTAAATTATAGTAAGGCTAGCTAAGTTGTAGTAGGTATATACTACTATATTAGTGCGTTAGTTGTAGAAATAGAGATCTTTAGCGCTAGCTAGTAAAGGTTTATTAGAAATAGGGCGCCTACTACCTAGTATTTGCAAATTAGGCGCTAGCAATTTACGTAGATTTAGGGGTTTTCCCCTAGCGCTGCTACCTAGGTATTTTGCCTAGTTAAGTATGCCCTTACCTAGGCATACGTAGTTAGCTTAGGCTAAAGCTTATAGCTAGTAGGGTAGTTAAACTACTCTCTTTAGATACCTATATTATTTAAACGTTAGCGCTAGTACTAGCAAAAAAGCGCTAGAAACCTTAACTAGAACTATAATATAGTAAACTTAAGGGGCTACCTAGCGCGCTGTAGCTAAAGTAGGATCTAATTCCTAGTAGTCTAGTTCTCTTTAATAGCTAGGTCTTAATTAAGAGTTAGCTACTATTAGGCTATCCTATAACGTCCCTAGCGTAGGTAAGAGGGCTACTAGCGTAGCTCTAGGTAGTAAAGAGGCCTAGAGTAGGCAAAATTTTACGTTAATCTACTATTTTATAAGGTAGACTTTACGCAAGTATAGCTTAAAGGAGGTAGTAAGTAGTTAATTAAAAAAGAGTAAATAGTAGATAAAGAGCTATCTAGGGTTATACTAAGTATATATACCTAGTAGCTTACTAATAAGCTAGTACGTTAACAAGTGTTAGTAAGTTACAAACTTACTAACACTTACTATATTAGTAAGTTGCAAACTTACTAACACTTACTATGTTAGTAAGTTACAAACTTACTAACATATACTAATGTTAGTAAGTTCGTATAAACTTACTAATATAGGTAGAATTTAAAGATAAAAGGGATTACTCCCTTACAAGCCTTTAGAGTTTAGCCTTTACTACTCCTTTTATATCTACGTCTCTAAACGTAAGGCTTAGCCTTTACTTAAAATAATTATAGCTACTAAAGAGCTATTATATCTTAATACTCTTTTAGTTATTAGGGCCTAAGCTCTCTTCTAAGTATATTTTAAACTAGTCTATTGCTTTTCCTATAAGGTAGGCTATAATAAAGGACACCTTATAGGTTTTACTCTAGATTTAGCTAGAGTTAAGGGTTATATAGATTAATATATTAGCTAAGAATCTCTTAAGCTTAGTTCTAGTACTATTAAACTTTTCTAGTATTTTAAGTTTAAGTAGTTTAGTTTTTATATTATTAATTTGCGTAGTAAGCTTGTAGATTTATTATACTACGCGCTATAGAAGTTCTTAATTCTCTTCTTAGGTCCTAAGGATTTCTTTAATCTAGATATTGTTTGTCGTAATTGTTAGTGCGCTCAAGGATTGCGTAGGGGTTGTTATTATTACTATTAACCTAGACAGTTAAAGTATAAGGTAGATTGCTTAACTAGACAAAGGGCCTTAAGGTTTAGGTATAATAGTAGGTTAGTAACTAGGGTAGGAGTAATAGGCAAGCGTTACTAAGGGACTTGAGGTGCAATAGGGTTATAGGTGTGCAAGTAAGGCTATAGGTCTAAGGTAAGACTTATACTTAACTATAAGGCTTTAGTAGTTGTAAAGCCTCCTATCTATATACTAGCTATCTTATCTGTAACTTTGTACTTCGTCCTTACTAAGCATTGCGAAGTGCTAAGTTAACTTTGTGCTTACGTATCTATGTTGTAATCTACTACGTTATCCTATCTATAATCTAAGTAGTCCTTATAGTTACGCCAATCCTCTAATAGTTCTATCGGCTCTAGGTCTTGTGTAGGGTTGTTACCCGTAACAATATAAGGATATTATTAAGGTATACTATAGTAAACTTATTTAAGTATAGTTATAGTATATTATTAATTTAGGCTTAAAAGGTTACTAGTATATTTATTAGTCTAAAAAGTATAATAAAGTATTTATATAATCTTTATACTAATATAAAAGCTATTTTCTATTCTTTTCTTTTAGCTATCTTTATCTAGTAGTATTGTAAGGCGGATTGCTTAACTAGACAAAGGGCCTTGGGGTTTGGGTATAGTAGTAATTTGATAACTAGGGGGTTGGGTAGTAGGCAAGCGTTACTAAGGGACTTGAGGTTTAAAGGGGTTATAGGTGTGCGAGTAAGGTAGTAGGTCTAAGGTAAGACTTAAGCTTAACTATAAGGCTTTAAAGGTTGTAAAGCCTCCTATCTATATACTATGTAGATTAGTAGGTTAGTTGTTGTTAATCGCTACTAATCTACTAATCCTAGGATTAGTAGATTAGTCCTTGCCAAGCGATACTAATCCGCTAATCCAACAAGTCACGTGTCCAGGTTGTGTTCTACGTCATCGTCCCATCCAAACAGGTCAGGCTCGTGCAACGACGAGTCACTGGGTATAGGTGACTCGGGCTCGATCGGTTCGAGGTCTTGTGTAGGGTCTTGACCCGTAACATTAACGCCGCAATAGAACAGGCCGTTTGAGCAGGATATAGTCTAGATAAAGGATTAATCATCACAGATAGTTGAGAGTTAGGGCATCATAACCCTTAATCTCTACCTGCACATTAGAATAACCTAATGCATTGGTATAAGAGATATACTTGTCTCAGGGCATATATTGTAACTAGGTATACTATACCTAGAGTCTCTAATACCTTTTTTCGGGTAGCGTTCTAGGTTAGAAAGCCCACTTAGAGGTATAATGCAGGCTTAGGGTAGACTACAGAGATCCGAGGGATAGACAGCAAACTAAGCCCCGTGCTTCAGAACACCCTCGGCGTTGTTCGACCCCTTGCTTGTAAGCTGCAGAATGGTGATAGTACTGGCAGTTACACTGAGCTGGTCCACAGCATAGTAAGCCGCGGCGAAGGCGGATGTAGGCATTAGATGATAGACCAGACTGCAGTTAGTGAAACGTACCGTTTTCGAGAATCTCGCGTCACCATCTTTATCGGGATCGCATGCATACGTCAGCTTACTAAGGGATCTCCACCTAAATTCTTTAGATTGGCAATTAGGAGGCTTCTCTTTGGGTGGCACATGTCCTCTCACTTGATATTGCCACCGCTAACAGGAGTATGGCCGACCCGCTTCGGCTATAGGGTTGCGCAGAAGGCGATAATATGCTGATGAGGAGAAGAGGACGGAGCGATCGACGTGACGGGCCTGCATGAAATCGCGTCCCGCAGCGCGCATAGGGCTGATGATGACTTCCTGGTATGAGGGGGAGGTTGTGAGGCTAGGATAAGGCTATTCCGCTTGAGGTTGGCGCTGTGGGGAGGAAAGCCTGTTATGCCACGACACAATGCGCTGTACAAGTTAGGCGCGGAGGCGACGATGCAAAGGTAATTTTTGGGTAGGGGGGATCACAGACATTCAGAATTAGCTACAGCAGATTATTTTCGTAGAATTATAGCAATATTCGTTGTGCGCATGGGCTTTCCGGTTGCTGAAAGTCAAAGTACCCCTCGTTTGCCCCGCCACACAGCGTCTCGCTACGCAGTGAGGGGCGTTAGTTTGAGTGCTGGCCCGAAAGCGAGTCTAGTGGCATCCGCTCTTGTCATGGTTCGACTGCGATCTGATTTGACAGCGATGCTCAGGAGTCCGAATAGAGATTATATTAGCCCGTTGGGGTCGAGACCTGATGAAAGAGGTAATATTTCTCACGGAAAAAGCCCTTTGTAACCATTGTGAGATTCCTACTGCCTCGTAAGCGCTGGCGAGCGTTGGCGGTGTAAGTAATGATATTTATTGTGTCGACATCGCCCAGCAAGCCCAGTGTTGCCAGTGTATAACAGTGTACGTCTCGGCAACCCGTGACACTCAACAGGCGATACGGACTTGCCGGTCGCTGGCGACACTGACTTACCAGGCGCTTGTTGAGATCACGGTAAAGAGAGCTTTCAGCCTATAGCATATCGGTATGGTACTCAATGTACGTATTTTACACCATTTTCAGAAGCATGCTCAGTATTCGGAGAGCCGAGTCCCTAGCCAAGCAAAATCACGTGACTGACAAACACGTGGGGCATTGATCCCCTGCGAATATCCCCGGGCCCTCAGCCTGCTAACTGTGCCTCGCGGCACATGCATTACTTCGAAAAACATCGCCCGCTGCTCCGCACCTCCTGATCTCTCCGCTTGTCTCTATTACGATCAAGTCCGCAAGCTCTCTCCCTTGAGAGCATGCGGGGTCGCCATGCACCTTCTCAAGTGCCTCCCGGACGGCGGCTTCGGGCTAACCTCTTTTGACGATGACTCCACTCCTCCGTACGCCATCCTCTCGCACACCTGGATAGCAGGCCAGGAAGTCACATACAACGAGCTGTTGGCGGGAACGGGCGCAGAGAAGGACGGATATACTAAGGTCCGTTTCTGTGGCGAGCGCGCTGCAAAAGATGGCCTAGAATACTTCTGGGTCGACACCTGCTGCATCGACAAGTCTAAAAGCGACGAGCTGAGCACTGCGATTAACTCTATGTTCCGCTGGTATGAGCGCGCGACCAAGTGCTATGTATACTTGTCCGATGTTTCTGTGCCAGACGAAGTCATCGACGCCCAAGCCTTCCGCAAATCGTGGGAACAATCCTTTCGGCGCAGCCGGTGGTTCACGCGAGGCTGGACGCTGCAGGAGCTGCTCGCACCACCTAGCGTTGAGTTCTTCTCGCAGAACGGCAGGTGCCTGGGCACCAAAGTCTCGCTGGAGCAGGAGATACATGATGTCACCGGCATTCCTTCTAGGGCGTTACGAGATCGAAAGCTCTCCGACTTTAGCGTGGACGAGCGAATGAAATGGGCGGCAAAGCGTAACACCACGCTGAAAGAAGACAAGGTATACTGCTTGCTCGGGATCTTTGGCGTCTTCTTGCCGCTCATATATGGCGAAGGAGAGGGATATGCAACTTTGCGGTTGAAGGATGAGTTACAGAAGCGCCAGCAGGGGCAGGGAAAGATGGAATTACAGGGCCTGCCTAGTGTGTCTCTCCCTGACTGCGGCAGTATCCCACTGCGCGATACATATTCAGCTAAACACACGCAGTTTCCTCGTCACTACCGTTCCCCCGCAACGAGCTCTTTGTTGGCCGAGAGAGCCAGCTTCAGGCGATCGAACGAACCCTCTTCTCATCCGATACCCACCGACGCATGACGATATACGGACTGGGTGGCTGCGGCAAATCAGCGCTTGCGCTCGAGTTCGCGTATCGCGCACTGTCAAAACACACTAGACGTTTAGTCTTTTGGGTGCCTGCTATAAGCCAGGGAAGCTTCGACCTTGCCTTCCGCGAGATCGGCACCCGCCTCCGCATACCGGGAGTTGGCGATGACAATGCAAATGTTAAGCAGCTCGTCAAGGAGGCATTGAGCTTGAGTCACTCGGATAACTGGCTGATGATCGTCGACAACGCCGACGATCCCAGGATATTGTTCGGCAATGATAGCGATACCCAGTCAACTCGATTAATCGACTACATCCCGCACAGTAATGCGGGCTCGGTCCTTTTCACCACTCGCAGTAGAAAGGCGGCCACCGAACTAACCCAGACTTATGTTCTCGAGCTAGATGATATGGGCCAAGTTGAGGCTCGGCAGCTACTTGCGCGACGAATATCAAGACAAGCGCTGCTCAATAATAAGGTGGCGGTCGACAAATTGCTTGAATCACTCACAGGTCTGCCGCTTGCTATTGTGCAGGCGACTGCTTTTATGAACAAAAACGATATATCCATATCTGACTATGTGTCGTTGTTGCAGCATGCTGGGACGGAAGCTGAGCTTTTCAACGAGCGTTTCGAAGACTCTAGCAGATACCGGGGGATGGATAGCACGGTTGCAAAGACGTGGCATATCTCTTTTAGGCAGATCCAAAGGCAAGACCCCCTTGCAGCGGAGTACCTTTCGTTTATATCATGCATCAATCGTATCAACATTCCTCAGTCGCTCTTGCCGCCAGGAACATCTGAACTGCAGCACATGAAAGCGCTTGGAACCCTGACGGGATACGCGTTTCTTACTGAGCGTCAGCAGACTGTCCCAGGAGCTAATAAAGAGAGATTTTTCGACATGCATCGGCTAGTGCATATGGCGTTGAGCTGGTGGCTCGAAGGACATGGTCAACGCAAAACCTGGGCAGACACAGCAGCGGACCGGGTCGAGGAACTCGTACCGTATGGTGGACATAAGAGAAGAGAGATATGGGCAGCGTATCTCCCTCACGCACTGCATGTAGTAGGAATGGGGGATGCTTTGGATGTTGCGACTAGTGCTAGGCTCCTAGAACGAATAGGGCGATGTCAAGAAAGCAGTGGGCAATATACTCCAGCAGGACTGGCGCACCGGAAAGCATGGTCCTTGAGGAAGGGTTTGCTTGGACGAGAGCATCCCGACACGCTGACAAGCATGAGCAATCTAGCGTGGACGCTAAATGGGCAGGGAAAGTACGAAGAGGCGGAGACAATGCAGCGTCAAGCGCTGGAAAGAAGAGAGAAGGTGCTTGGGCGAGAGCATCCCGACACGCTTACCAGCGTCAGTCAGCTTGGGTCGGCGCTGGAGAGGCAGGGAAAGTACGAAGAGGCGGAGGCGATGCATCGTCGAGCGCTAGAAGGAAGAGAGAAGGTGCTTG
>JALNQA010000247.1:0-13492 GCA_028456235.1 Ophiosphaerella narmari | reverse complement strand
GGCCTCGCCATCGCCGAGGTATTAGCAGCTGATAGAGCTGAGGATATATAGAGGAGTGCGATGGCAGATAGAATCAAAAAGAAACACGAGAACAGAGCAATCAATCAATCAGTCCTACTCACTCAATATTGACTGCACCAATCCATCTTTTCAATCTCAGTTTTCTCCCATTATCGTGCTCATAGTAGCCACCTTTTGAACCCCTTTTATCTAACAATAGTATATTAGCTCTACTCTAGTCTAGTACTATAGATATTAGTATAGTTAAGGCCCCCTAGGGGTCCTAGGGTACTAAAGATCTTAAGATCTCTATAATTCTAGGTATCTCTACTAAGACCCTTATTATATTTAGTCTAGCTATCTATTTCTAAGTAGTAGGCTATAGAAAGTTTTTATATAATATAGAGGTATTTATAAACTTAGTACTAAAACTATCTTATAAAAGTAGTTCTTCTATTAGATATAATATTAATTAGAACCCTATAGAGCTCAAAGATAGTTATAAAATATTAGGTAGCTTCCCTAGGCTTTAGGAACTTATATAGAAAGAAGTAGTATCTTTTTATAAGTTAATAGTAAATTACTAAGATATATTTATAAATCCTACTACTATTTTTATATAGTAGTAGGGCTTAAATATAGTTTACTAAAATATTAGTCTAGTATATATAAAGGATTAGTATAGGTTAAAGATAGTTATATCTACTATCTTAGAGGCTCTTTATATAGTAGTAGGTTAGGTAAGTATTATAGTATTACTTAATTACTTAAGGTATTTTTAGCTAGTAATATAGTTTACAAGTAAGTACTAGGTATAAGTAAGTACTAGGCCTTACTAACTTTACGTACCTATCTTATTTTAACTTATAATAGCTTAACACTATACTACTTAGTTAACTTTAAATAAAGTAGATATCTAGCTTACTATCTTATCTATTAAATTAAACTAAATTTAAAGTAATTAGCGTACTACTATAGTTTTTAACGTAGCTAAAAGAACTCTCTACTACTAACGTAATAGTATACCTATATAATATAATTACTAGCCTAAGTTAAAGAAGCTTAGCTAGCTAGAAGAAGAGGTAATAGTTAAGTATATCCTTAATCTAGATTCTTATAGTTTTACTATAACTCTAGCTACTATACGTAAGATAGCTAATAAGCTACTCTCTTAGTATAGAGGTAGCCCTATTAGTATCTACTAGGTATATAACTTTATTAAGTATATAGATAGTCTTATAACGCGTTTTAATTACTTATATAATAGGTAGTAAGCTTTATATAAGGACCTAGCTACTATAAGTAGTTAGTTTAAGTAGGTATAGTATATAAAAGCTATATATAGGATAGCTAATAAAGATATCTATAACTTTAATAAAGCTAGCTTTATAATAAGTAAGATTATAACTTAGCTTGTTATAATAGGGTTAAAGAGGAGAGGTAGGCTAAAGGCTATCTAGCCTAGTAATTATAAGTAGGTAATAGTAATTACTATAATTAATACTACTAACTAGGTAGTTCTACTATTCCTTATCTTTACTAGTAAGTACTACCTCTCTACCTAGTATAAGGAAGACTATATCCTATAAGACTAGGCTATTAGAATTAGTAATAATAGCTAGATAATAGATAAGCTAGCTATTAACTAGCTTAAGTACTTTAATAAGTATATAAAGGACTAAGTAGTTAGTACGTATTATCTACTTATACTTAATAGTTATAAGAGCTACTACTCTCTTAAGTTTAATAAAGTTTATAAAAAAAATAATATCTATATACTCTATATACTAGCTTACTTATCTTACTTACTTTAGCCTTTTAATATTAGCTACTTCTCCCTATTAAAGAAGGTATATAGCTATTAAGTTAAGAGCCTAATCTAGAACTATATTAATTATATTACTAAACTTAAATTTCTACTAGCCTTCTATATAACCTTTAACTAGGCCTTTATAAGAGTAAATATTTACTTAGCTTTTTAAGCTACTAGTCTTATTCTACTTTAGCTAGAAGTAGTTACTTTAAGGCTTAATATTTAGCTCTATATACCTACTCTAGCTACTCTAGCTACTTTACTAGAGGCTCCCTAGGTAACTTATATACTAAGTAATATATATAAGCTAGAAGCTTAGTTAATACTTATATATAAGCGCGTATACTAGTATAAGAGCTTATTACTAGTATTAATTATTAATATAATTAATTAACTTAAAAAAAGAGCTTATAAAATAATACTAGAAGCTAAGTTAATATATAATTAGATCTCTAGTCTTAAGAGAGCTAATAAGGTAGCTAGTAAGTATAAATTATAAAAAAAGAAGTAGATTTAGAAGAAAGAAGTCTTAATAAAGGGATAAGGAGAGGATATAATTACTTAACTAGTAGCTAATTACTAGATTAATTATAAATAGCGTAAGAGTAAGTAGTATTTAGGCTTAAGTTACTAGGCTTACGTACGCTATAAGACGTATAAAGAGACTAGGTATAACTTATATATATATAAAAAAGATAGAGAAGCTACTACTTAATTTATTATATAAATATATACTCTCTACTCTACTACGTTACTAAGTTATATACTTAAAGAGGTACGTAAAGTTAGTAAAACCTAGTACTTACTTATACTTAGTACTTACTTATAAACTATATTAATAGTACTTATATATTAGATATAGTATACTATAAAGTCTTTTATAGCCTACTAACTAATAATTATAGTATAAGTTAAAGATTTAGTAATAAAGTTAGGTATTTAGGAGAATATATAGGCGTATTCTATTAACCTATAAGTACTTCTCTTTACTAGATTTAGTAGAGCTAATATCTAATTATAAGAAATAGTACCCTACTTTATAGAAGGCTTTTAATAGTTTCTAAGCTCTACTATCTATAGTAGTAAATATAGCCTAGGCTATAAAGTCTTTAGTATATACTATATCTAGAAGTTCTTCTATTAGGCGTAGGTTAGTAGGGTATAGTAGAAGTTCTAGGTCTAATTTCCTATTAGTAGGTAGTAAAAACTCTTCTAGTAGTTTTATAGAATTAGAGTTTATCTTAGAAATATAGTAAAGGTAGGCGTATACTATAGTAGCTTATTCTAGTATAAACCTATTTAGTTATCTAGAGTCTAAGAGGCTTAGGGCGTAGATTACTATATCTAATACTAGCTTAACTCCTAGGGCTAGAACGTAAGGCTTAAGGATAATTTAGTTAGTACTTAATATATAGGAGTCTAAGTTATTAAAGGGTAAATCCTATAGGTATCTACTTAGAGCGTTAGTAATCTTATTTATATCTCCTAGTATATATTTAATATAGAAGTTAAATTAAGATAGGAATAGTAACTAGTAGGCCTAGTAGTAGTTAAGTTTTTTAGTTATTATAAAGGTTTCTAGGTTATAGTAGTCTATAATAATACTAATAGTATAAAGGCTATCTATAAGTTCTAGTTTCTATTCTTTAAATACTTAAATAATAGCTATAAGTTCTAAGTTATAGATATTATAGTTATACTCTACTAGGATATACTTTTTTAAGAAAAAGCTAACTAGTTACTAAATTCTATCTTTATTTAGTTAGCTTATTACTCTACTTAATACTTATCTTAAAGTATCTATCTAAATATAGATAGGCTTTAAGGAGTTAAAGTAGAGTAAGACTACTTCTAACTAAAAAGCTACTTTTAGCTTATTAAAGGTATTAATATATTCCTAAGTAATTATAAATAGCTTATAGTAAGTCTTTTATAGAGGTAGCCTATCTCTTTTAGTAGGTATAGTAATAACTTTAGACTTAATTAGCTTAGTAAGTAGTAGGGTAAAGCTTAAGTAATTCTTAATAAAGTACTAAAGGAATCTAGTATAACCTAGAAAAGCTAAAACTTTTTTAAGAGTTTTTAGTATCTTTTATTCTTAAACTACCTAGACTTTAGTAGAGTCTATTACTATTCCTTTATCTAATATAATTATACCTAGAAATTTAACTAATATAGTATAAAAGCTAGATTTCTTAGAGTTTATAAAGAAGCTATACCTTTTTAGTTATATAAGTACTTTATAAACGTACTAAATATATTCTACTTTATTATCTAAGTAAACTAAAATATTATCTATATATATAGTATAGAATTTATCTAGAAATTCTTATAGAGCTAAGTTAATTACGTATTAGAAGGTAGCTAGCGCGTTAGTAAGGCTAAAAGGTACTACTTTATATATATAGGTACTAAAGCGTATAATAAATATAGTAAGTTATTTTAAATTTAGAGTAATATATAAGTAGTAAAAGGTATATATTATATTAAATTTTAAGAAGATCTTTACTTTATTAAAGTAAGCTAGTATTTCTCTAAAGAATAGAATAAAGTACTAATCTTTAATTATTACTTTATTTAATTCCTAGTAGTCTATATAGACTTAGAAGCCCCTATCTAGTTTAGTAATAATTAGTAGATTATTCTAGGCTAGAGAGCTATATTTACTAATAAATCCTATTTTCTCTATTTTTTAAATATATTTTTAGATTACTTTATCTTATTTTCTTATAAAGAGGTAGGATTTAGTATCTAGGATCTTTACGCCTAGCTTAAAAGTAATTTCTAAGTTATATAGTCTATAAAGAGAAAGGTTTTCTACTACTTTTTTATTAAAATAGGGTATAAGGTCTTAGTATAGTTAAAGTAACTTAAAAGATAAGATATCTTAGAGTTCTATTATAGGTAGTAGCTTATAAAATTATATATAATCTAATTCTTTAGCTATTTTATAGCTATAGACTAGGAGTAGGAATTTATTTAAGGTTAGTACTATAAGTATATTCCTATTCTTCCTAGTAAGGGCTTATATTATATAGTAGCTAATAGTCTAAATATTAACTAGTAAGTCTAGTTTATACCTATTAAAGTACTATTTAAAAAGCTTTATAGGAGTAGATAATAGTCTTTATACTAGCTTCTTAGGAGCTAAAGTAGAGTAATATCTAGGCGTACTATAGTATACTACTAAGGGGGTTTCTTTAGTTATCTAATAATACTACTAATAGTAAATATCTAGAAAGGATAGTATTCTATTATAGTAGTTAGATTTTATAGTATAGACTCTACGCTATATAAATCCTAAAATAAGATTAAACTAGCCTATATTTTTAATAATATAGGCTAATATTTACTTTATATATATATTAATTTATAAGAAAAACTTAACTTAGTAAGTAATAGACTTAGATAAAGAACTATTATATCCTTTATAGATAATAGGTTTAGTTAACTAGATAATTTATAGTTTTATAAACTTCTAGGTAAACTTTTATAAAATAAAGTTTACGTCTACTCTATTATTAGCTAAGGTTCTAGCTATATAAAGTACTATAAGGTCTTTATCTATAAAGCTAGTAAAAGAGAATTAGCTTAATAATATTTTTTATAGGTTAGCTAGTAGTTTTTTATACTAGACTATCTATACTCTATAGACTAAGGTATAGTATATTATTATCTTAAGAGCTAAGCTTTAGTAGTATCTTATACTTTTCTAATTCTATTAATCTCTAGGTTATAGCTTTAGGCTTAGGGTAGGTTATTTTCTAGGTCCTAGTCTAATTCTAGTTCTAGTTCTAGTTCCTAGTCTAATTAAGAGTTATATTTAAAAAATTATTCCTTAGTTTCTATATCTAATTCTAGGTTAAAATTATTATAGGTATATATATAGTAGTTATTAATCTTTCTTAGTACTTTAGAGTTTATTATCTTTTATTTATAGTTAGAGTAGTCTAGTTTTCTAGTACCTAGTTTACTATAACTAAAGTAGGAGATCTTATTAGGCCTATTAGACTAGGTCTTTAGAGTAGCCTTTTTACTAGGTAAGTATATTCCTTAGAATACTCTCTCTAGTTATAGAGGGTATAGTTAATATATATTTCTTATTAGTCTAGCTACTTTATCCTTAAAGTTATAAAATTAGAGATAGAACTTATTCTATACTAGTTATATAGTATAGAGCTAGGGCTACTAGCTATCTATATCTAAGTTATAATTATTTACCTTGTTTTTTAGTATAGAAAGTATTTTATAGAAGTTAGTATTACTATTATAGATACTAGGAGTAGTACTAATAGTATCTTTAAGCTAGGGCTAAAGCTTTTTCTAGAAGTAAATATTATATAGTTATAGGTTCTATCTTTATTTAAGGTATATATTATTAAATTTAGATAGGAATTTAGCTTATATAGACTAAGTAGTTTTATAGGTTAAGTAGTTTAGCTTAAACTTAGCTATCTCTAGGGTTTTATAGTAAGCTTTCCTAGTTTCTATAGAATCTATATTCTTAAAGTAGTAAAAAAGAGTAAAGAAATAAGTAAATTCTTCTTAATATAGGTATATAACTCTATTAGGTATAGTAAGGTATAACTATACTAATTTAGTATAGTATCTTATAATAATATTAGCCTAGGTTTAAGTACTAATATACTTTTTTCTATTTACTATAAAGTAGTTATATATAGACTAGATAAAGGATATAATATCTATACTACTTCCTAAGCCTAAGAATTATAGTAGCTTTACTAAGTAATCCTCTTATTCTTTATACTAGTAAAAGTTAAAGGCTAGTTCCTATATACTAGTTAAAAATAGAGTTAAGGTAATTTCCTCCCTATTAAAGATATACTAGCCTACTATTATTACTTAAGGCTTAAATTCCTCTTTAAAGTTACTAGGTTAATAGCTTTATATTAAAATTCTTGTATTAGTAGGCTCTAGCTTACTAGGGGCTAAGGTATCTAAGTTAAAAGTTTTTAGTATAGCTTATTTAGTAGGTAGAGCTATAAGTAAAGCTTTATAGAAGATTTTCTCTTTATATAGCTTATTATATTTAGCTATAGCTTCTTTATATAGAGCTTTATACTAGATAGCTTTATAGTTTAAAGTATTATATTATTCTATAATAGAGTTATAGTCTTATAAAGATTATTCTAGGTACTTATAAAGTTAGGTATACTTTTAGGCTTATTAAGTAAGTTAGTTATCTTACGTAGAGAGTTATTTATCTAGTCTACTAAAGTAGGTTATATATTTCTAATTCTAAGTATTTACTAAGTTAGTTACTTTAAGAGTCTATATACTTATAATAACTAGGTATAATACTAGTCTAGTAAGAGTAATATCTCTAAGAAGTAAGTAATTACTAGGTTTATTATCTTTAATACTACTATATATAGTAGGTAGAAGGGCCTAGAACTAGGGTTAGAGCTAGCTAAAATAGGTAAGAGACTTTCTAAGCTTATCTTAAGATATAAATACTATTTCTTATAGTAAGTTATAGTCTATTATAGTATTTATTAGTATACTATTACCTAGTCCCTATATATCTTCTAGTATAAAGTTAGATTAAAGTAATATACTTTAGCTAATATCTTATTAAGCCTTATCTATTAAGTTATTTAGAGAGGTAGTCTAGTTATTAAAGGGAACCTTAGTAACTAACTTATATTCTAGTAGGCTATCTTAAGCTATAAGGATAAGGTTTAGCCTTAGGTTAAATTCTTCTATTATAGTTTAGATAGAGATATTTAGGTCTATTATAGAGCTATTAGCTAGGTATACGCCTAGTATATAAGGCTAAAGAATTACGTTAGGTAGAAATACTTAGTATACTTAGGGCCTAGTATTAGCTTAAAAAATTAATCTAGAGCTAGCTAGTCCTAAGTAAGTAAATAAGTTTAAGTTAATAACTTTATCTCTTTTATCTTTTAATAAAAGATTCTTATATTATTAAAAGTTACTTTAAGTTTTCTTAGTAACTAGTACTAGTAGTACTAGTAATTCCTATATCTACTTTTCTAAGGACCTAGTCCTAGTATATATCTTATAGATTTTCTATAAGATAGTAGTACTAAGGTATCCCCTATACCCTTTAGCCTTAGCTCTTAAGTTTACTATAATAGGGTATCTTTATTTTATAAGTACTTTAAGTATAAGTAAGAAAAAGGCTATAGTAGCTATTAATTAAAAGTAAAGTAGTTTAGAAAGGCTAGCTTTTATAGTAAAAGGAGCTAGGTAGTACTTAAATTATAGTAAGGCTAGCTAAGTTATAGAAATAAGGATCTTTAGTACTAGCTAGTAAAGGTTTATTAGGAATAGAGTACTTACTACCTAATATTTATAAATTAGGTACTAGTAATTTATATAGATTTAGGGGTTTTCCCCTAGTACTACTACCTAGGTATTTTACCTAGTTAAGTATACCTTTACCTAAGTATATATAGTTAGCTTAAGCTAAAGCTTATAGCTAGTAGAGTAGTTAAACTACTCTCTTTAGATACTTATATTATTTAAACGTTAGTACTAGTACTAGTAAAAAATAAATACTAGAAACCTTAACTAGAACTATAATATAGTAAACTTAAGGGGCTACCTAGTATACTATAGCTAAAGTAGGATCTAATTCCTAGTAGTTTAGTTCTTTTTAATAGCTAGGTCTTAATTAAGAGTTAGCTACTATTAGGCTATCCTATAACGTCCCTAGTATAAGTAAAAAAGCTACTAGTATAGCTCTAGGTAGTAAAGAGGCCTAGAGTAAGTAAAATTTTATATTAATTTACTATTTTATAAAGTAGACTTTACGTAAGTATAGCTTAAAGGAGGTAGTAAGTAGTTAATTAAAAAAGAGTAAATAGTAGATAAAGAGCTATCTAGGGTTATACTAAGTATATATACCTAGTAGCTTACTAATAAGTTAGTATATTAATAAATATTAGTAAGTTATAAACTTACTAATATAAGTAGAATTTAAAGATAAAAGGGATTACTTCCTTATACTATATTATTAGTAAATAACGCGTCTCTATATATTAGTAGCTCTAGCCCTAGGTATTACCTATATTAAATTACTTTATAACGTATTTAGTATAAATAGATAATTACTTAATTTATAGCTACTAGGTACTACTTACTAGGGTTAGTTAGATATTATAAGAGTTTTATAGTAGTATATACTATATCTAAGTATAGTATTATTACTATATATAGTACTAATCTAATATACTTTTAATAGCTTTTAACTTCTTATTTAGTAGCTTTTCTAGTATTCTTTATAAGGTTTATACTTAAGAGAAAAGTAGCTAGCTATCTAGCTAAGCTAGCTAAATTAAACTTTTTAGCTATCCTATTAATATACTTATTATAGATAAGCTAGATAGTCTTATTTTCTCTATTCTTTATTACTCTAACGCCTAAAAACTACTTAATAGGCCCTTTCTCTTCTATATTATAAGCTTCTTTAAGTATTTTAATAATTAAGTAAGCTTCTTTTATACTATTACGTTAATATATTAGTAGTATATTATTAATATAGAAGAGAAGTAAAATCTACTATTTCTTATTATAAAATAAGTATAGCTCTTCTTTTAATATAATAAGTCTAGTATATTTAAGTATCTTTAATAGATCTTTATACTAGAGTATTAGTAAGTCTCTTAGGCTATATAAGGCTTAGTTAAGCCTTATATACTTCTTATTAATCTTAAATCCTTCTAGTAGCTTATAGTATACTACTAGCTTATACTTTCTATAAGTATAGAGAAAGGCTCTAATTATATTATATTATATTACCTCTAGGTTAAACTCTACTATAATTATAATTACTATATAAAAAGATTAGGCTACTAGAGTTACTATATATATTAATTATATTAAGTTAATTATTTAGAGATCTCTTCTTACTATAATATAAGCCTTATATTTAATAAAGTAGCTATCTTAATTAAGCTTATAAGTAAAGACCTACTTAAGTAGGAGTAGGTTACCTTTAATATCTAATCTATTAATTTCCTACTAAGTCTCTACTTTAAGTAGTATTTTTACCTCTTTTTAAGCTACCTATCTAAATAGTTAGCTATATAAGTAGCTATAGAGATCTTTTTATTTCTTTAGCTCTTTTAGTAACTTATTTCTATAAGCCTATATAGTTAGTAGTTTTACTAGTCCTTTACTCTATATTAAAGCTACTACTATTATAGTATATACTATAACTAGCTTATTTTAGTTATCTTACGTAGCTAGTATACTTAGTAGGAGATCTTTTAAAGCTTTACTTATCTTATCTACTTATAGATAGAGTAGTAAGTATACTACTAGTCTTAATTCTTCTATTCTCCTAGGTTAGTCTTAGCGTTAATTGCTATCGCGATTGTAATTATAGAGTCTAGGGCTTACCTATATAGGGGCCCTATAGTTAATACGCTTATATTATCTCCTAGGAGCTTATATTTCTACTTTGTCTAGTACTATAGATATAGTAGTATTAGTTTAAGTAGTAAGCTAATAAGCTATTAGCTTATTTAATCTACTAGATCTTATAGACTCTAGTATACCTACTCCTTTAGTTAAGTATACTTCCTAAGGGCTACTAGCCTATCTATCTACTCTAAGCTCTAGTTTAGGTATTAGCTCTAGAGATATAAGGCCTATTTACTTATTTTATACTAGATAGATTCTATATAACTTACTAGCCTTACTTATTACCTATCTAGGATCTAATCTTCTTTTAGCCTAAGCGTCTAGTTAGCTAACTATTAGCTCTACTTCTTAAGTTCCTTTACCCCCTAGATCTTATAGGTATAATAGTTAAGCTTTAAAACCTTCTTATTACTATACTACTACTTAGAGCTAATTATATATATCTTTATAGATTTCTCTAGTATTTTATACTTTATTATTATTAAGTATATTAATAATTACTTTAATTTCTTTTCTATTAAGTTATAGTTTCTCTCCTTTCTTGTAGAAGAGCTCCTTATTAAATATTACGTTACGTATTATTATAACTTATTCTAATTTAGGAATCTATATTCTATATATATTAGATACTCTATATCCTACTAGATATCTAATATAGCCCCTAGGGATTACCTTAAAGTCTTTTTTATTTTACCTAGCTACTTACTCCTTATTTAGTAGATACGTATAGTAGCTATAGGCGTATACTTTACTTTAATCTAGTTAAAGGTTAACTATTATTACTCTTACTTACTCTAGCTTATAGTATTTAAAGTACTAACGCGTCTACTTATCTAAAACTATATTTAGAGCTTTTATCTAATAAGTATAGCTTAGGCTTATATTATATAGCTACGTTACTACTTTAATTATTTCTAGCTAGAGCCTTGTAGGTAGATTTATACTAAGCCTTATTTTAATTAATTTTATAATAATCCCTTAGCCTACCCTTTCTAGTCTTCTATTTAGCTTGTACGTATATATTAGTAAGGCCTCTATTTCTATACTACGCTCCTTAGCCTATATTTTATAGTATAATTTACTATGCTAAGAGAGTATTACTATATTATTATCTTATATAATTTTATAGATTTAGAGCTAGTAGTATATTACTAGAAAGCTCTTAAAGTTCTTAAATACTCTTATTATTTCTTTAAGTATCTTTACTTATAATAGGTAGGTATAGAGCTTACTACTATAATTATACTTAAGTAGTAGTATCTAGAATTCTCTAAAGCTACTAATTAGTATATTAAATAGGTCTTATACAACGCGCTAGTATAGGTATAGTACTCTTTCTCTCTTTTATCTTAAGATAACTTACTTAGTATAAGTTACTACGTAGTACTTATAGTTTACGTGTTGTATTTCTTTAATTTAAATATTCCTAGTATATTTTACTAGTACTTATAGAGCCTATAGGCTAAGATACCCTACTCTAGCGTACTATAGTTCTTTAGTATTAGTTTATAAGTAGGTTGTCTAGGATTAAAGCCTTAGATATTTACTTACTACGCTTAATATTAGGTTGTTAGTAAAGTAGATTATATAAGGCTTATATTATATAAACGTAAAGTTATACTTATATACTAATTAGGCTAGTATAATACTCTCTTTTATTAATCCTATCTATAGTATAGTGTTAAGACCTAAATACTAGACTCTAGCCTACTTTAATTAAGCTTCTAATACTATATTAATATAAAATCCTAATATAATAGTAACTTCCCTAAGCCTAAGATCTTCTATTTACCTTCTCTTTACTCTATTAAGTACTCCTTTAATTACTCTAGTACCTCTACTAATAATTAAGAACAACTAGGTTTCTACTTCTATATAATCCTTTTCTATATTTTATATAAACGTACCTAGTTTAAGTATATCTATTATATTTATAAGGTATAATGCTACTCTATTATTAAAGATAGTATAGTTTAATAGTAGGTAAGTGTTAAAATCTATTATTAAATAGGTACTAAGGTACTTTATTTTACTAAGTAGTACTAGGTTAATTAGGGTAGCTTATATAGTCCTAGGATATTCTAAGAGTTTTAAGCTTTTAGCTAGCTCTTATAATAAGCTTATCTACCCCTTTTTAACTAGTAATACCCTAAGGGAGTTAAATTCTAGCTCTTTAAGTCTTATATAGATCTACTCCTTATCTTTTTCTATAAGCTTAAAAGGCTTACCTATAAGAGTAGTTTTAATACTTCTATATTTAGTAGGTAGCTATTTATAGCTTTTATTATATAGGTACTTCTTTTAATTTAAGCTTCTAGGCTTTAGTTACTAAGTTCTAAAAGTAGTAAAGATACTAGATCTTTAACTAGTTACTCTTAAGTTATATTTATAGACTAGAGCTAAAAAGATCTTAGCTACTTCTAGTAGAGTAAGTATTATTATACTAAGTATAGTATTTTATATTACTACTTAGTATATAGTATATGCCTAATCTAGCGTAAGTTTTATAGAGATTATTTCTAGAAAGTCTTATACTATAAGCTACCCTTTAAGTTTAGGTATTTTATAGGCCTTTACTTCTAAGTATATACTATTTTAATCTTTAAGCTAAAGCTCTACGTTTTAATATCTCTACTTTACTTTATCTAAGTAGGCTCTATATTAGGTATATACGTAGTTAACTAAACTAGCTTTAGTTAGGGCATACTCCTCTTTAAGTACTTTAACTAGCTCTTATAGTATATTATTCTATTACTTAGTTATTATTATAAGTACTAGTTTTAGTAACTTTTAGTCTACTATAGTAATTACCTAGTCCTATAGTTTCTAGAGTTTTGTAGACTTAGTAGCCTACTTACTTACGTTAGCTCTATACTTAGTAATCTCTATTTAATAGAAGGTATTTGTTTTAGCGTATTTAACGCTTATTAGATAAGTTAGGCGTACTAGAGCTACTTGTTTAACTATAGGAGTATCTAGGTTAATTTCTTCCTAGAGTTCTTTAATTTGTACGTATATGTAGAGCTAGGTAAACTAGCTTAGCTAATTAGAGTAGCCTATAAGCGTATAGGTCCCCTTAGGGAGTATAGGATCTATTGCTACGCTACTTTTAGCGTAGGAGGAGGGGTAGATTAGAGTAAACTAAGCTTAAAGACTCTCTAGCTTTTAATTGCGTAACGTAGAACAACTGTAAGGGGTCTAGGGCGGGGAGCTCCTAGGGTAGGCTTAGCGCTGTCGACGAGCTCTACTAGGCCGAGTAACTAG
>JALNQA010000246.1:0-13511 GCA_028456235.1 Ophiosphaerella narmari | reverse complement strand
TAAGTATAACCTTACGTTTATATAATATAAGCCTCGTATAATCTACTCTACTAATAACCTAATATTAAGCGTAGTAAGTAAACGTCTAAGGCTCTAATCCTAGACAACCTACCTATAAACTAATACTAAAGAACTATAGTACGCTAGAGTAGGGTACCTTAGCCTATAGGCTCTACGAGTACTAGTAAAATACGCTAGGAACGTCTAAATTAAAGGAATACAACGCGTAAACTATAAGTACTACGTAGTAACCTATACTAAGTAAGTTATCTTAAGATAAAAGAGAGAAAGAGTACTACGCCTATACTAGCGCGTTATATAGGACCTATTTAATATACTAATTAGTAGCTTTAGAGAACTCTAGATACTACTACTTAAGTATAATTATAGTAGTAAGCTCTATACCTACCTATTATAAGTAAAGACGCTTAAAGAAATAATAAGAGTATTTAAGAACTTTAAAAGCTTTCTAGTAACGCGCTACTAGCTCTAAATCTACAAAATTATATAAGATAATAACGTAGTAATACTCCCTTAGCGCGGTAAATTACGCTATAAAATATAGGCTAAGGAGCGTAGTATTAAAATAGAGGCCTTACTAACGTATACGTACGAGCTAAATAGAGGACTAGAAAGGGTAGGCTAAGAGATTATTATAAAATTAATTAAAATAAGGCTTAGCGTAAATCTACCTTTAAGGCTCTAGCTAGAGATAATTAAAGTAGCAATATAGCTATATAATATAAGCCTAAGCTATACTTATTAGATAAAAGCCCTAAATATAGTTTTAGACGAGTAGACGCGTTAGTACTTTAAATACTACGAGCTAGAGTAAGTAAGGGTAATAATAGCTAATCTTTAACTAGATTAGAGTAGAGTATACGCCTATAGCTACTATATGTATCTACTAAATAAGGAATAAGTAGCTAGGTAAAATAAGAGGGACTTTAAGGTAATCCCTAAGGGCTATATTAGATATCTAGTAGGATATAGAGTATCTAATATATATAGAATATAGATTCCTAAATTAAAATAAGTTATAATAATACGTAATGTAACGTTTAATAAAGAGCTCTTCTATAAGAAAGGAGAGAAACTATAACTTAACTAAAAGGAGATTAAAGTAATTGTTAATATACTTAATAATAATAAAGTACAAGATACTAGAGAAATCTATAAAGATATATACAATTAGCTCTAAGTAGTAGTATAGTAATAAGAAAGTCTTAAAGCTTAACTATTATACCTATAAGATCTAGGGGGTAAAGGGACTTAAGAAGTAGAGCTAATAGTTAGCTAACTAGATACTTAGGCTAAAAGAGGATTAGATCCTAGATAGGTAACGAGTAAGGCTAGTAAGTTATATAGAATCTATCTAGTATAAGATAAGTAAATAGGCCTTATATCTCTAGAGCTAATACCTAAACTAGAGCTTAGAGTAGATAGATAGGCTAGTAGCCCTTAGGAAGTATACTTAACTAAAGGAGTAGGTATACTAGAGTCTATAAGATCTAGTAGATTAAATAAGCTAGTAGCTTATTAGCCTACTACTTAAACTAATACTACTATATCTATAGTACTAGATAAAGTAGAGATATAAGCTCCTAGGAGATAATATAAGTATATTAACTATAGGGCCCCTATATAGGTAAGCCCTAGACTCTATAATTACAATTGTAATTATAATAATAATTAACGCTAAGACTAACCTAAGAGAATAGGAGAATTAAGACTAGTAGTATACTTACTACTCTACCTATAAGTAGATAAGATAAGTAAAGCTTTAAAAGACCTCCTACTAAGCGCGCTAGCTACGTAAGATAACTAAAACAAGCTAGTTATAGTATACGCTATAATAGTAGTAGCCCTAATATAGGGTAAAGGATAAATAGAACCTCTACCTATATAGGCTTATAGAGATAAGTTACTAAAAGAGCTAAAGAAATAGAAAGATCTCTATAGCTACCTATATAGCTAACTATTTAGATAAGTAGCTTAGAAGGAGGTTAAAACGCTACTTAAAGTAGGGACTTAGTAAGAAATTAATAGATTAGATATTAAAGGTAACTTACTCTTACTTAAGTAGGTCTTTACTTATAAGCTTAATTAAGATAGCTACTTTATTAAATATAAGGCTTATATTATAGTAAGAAGAGATCTCTAAATAATTAACTTAATATAATTAACGTATATAGCAACTCTAGCAGCCTAATCTTTCTATATAGTAATAGTAATTATAGTAGAGTTTAACCTAGAGGTAATATAATACAACGTAATTAGAGCCTTCCTCTACGCTTATAGAAAGTATAAGCTAGTAGTATACTATAAGCTACTAGAGGGATTTAGGATTAATAGGAAGTACGTAAGGCTTAACTAAGCCTTATATAGCCTAAGGGACTTACTAATACTCTAGTATAAAGATCTATTAAAGATACTTAAACGTACTAGACTTATTATATTAAAAGAAGAGCTATACTTATTTTATAATAAGGAATAGTAGATCTTACTTCTCTTCTACGTTAATAATATACTACTAATATATTAACGTAATAGTATAAAAGAAGCTTACTTAATTATTAAAATACTTAAAGAAGCTTATAATATAGAAGAGAAAGGGCCTATTAAGTAGTTTTTAGGCGTTAGAGTAATAAGGAATAGGGAAAATAGGACTATCTAGCTCGTCTATAACGAGTATATTAATAGGATAGCTAAAAAGTTTAATTTAGCTAGCTTAGCTAGATAGCTAGCTACTCCCCTCCTAAGCGTAGACCTTATAAAGAACGCTAGAGAAGCTACTAAATAAGAAGTTAAAAGCTATTAAGAGCGCGTTAGATTAGTACTATACATAGTAATAATACTACGCCTAGATATAGCGTACGCTACTACAAAACTCTTATAATACCTAACTAACCTAAGTAAGTAGTACCTAGTAGCTATAAATTAAGTAATTATCTATTTGTACTAAATACGTTATAAAGTAATTGTAACAGAGAATAAGGCTTAAGCTTAGGAATAATTAGGAGATAGATTATTAATTATTAGCTATATCTAAGCTACTCCTTTTATAGTAGTGCGGTGCTTAGTAGAGCTAAGGATCTATAGGTTCTAGATGCGGGGAACCAAGGTTACTAGGTTCCGTAGAGAACGCTAATTAGCCGAGGCATCTATTGTAGGCTTCTGTACGCGACACACCCCCTAGAGGAGTAGGCCTTTTGCTGTTTCTCTAAGTCTAAGCGTTGCAATTACCTTGCAGCCTATTTTGCGCAAGTTGTATAGTTAATGTAGCCGTGCTTTACTTGTAGTAGTGCGGTTTTGTAGCTTTGTTTAGCCTATGCGCTTGCTTAGCGCCTGTCGCACACTAAAACAAAGCTTCTAGCCTATGCTCTATCTATAACCTACATTATGCCGCGCCTTGTACGTATTAGTAATCTGCGCCTATTATAGCACCCTACTAGTTGATCCCTCTAATTTTCAGCTCTGCTAACTAATTATAGTCAAAAGCTAAACAATCTACTCGCGCCTGCGCCTCTGCTACCGCTGCTACCTGCGCTGCTGCTGCTACCGCAGCACTGCTATTACTACTACTACTACTACAAAGCTGGGGGCGCGCCTAGGCTGCCCTAGCCAAGCGCTGGGCTAAGAAAGTCGTTCTGCCGTTGCCGCTACCTGCGCCCTCGCTCTTGCCGCTGCCGCCCTCGCCTACGCTACTGCCGCCCTCGCCTACGCCTACGCGCGCGCCTCGTCGCTCCTGCTAGCCCGCGCCTATACCGCCGCCGCTACTGCCTGCCCTTCTGCCCTCTGCTTCCCGTCGTAGTTAGAAGGGCGCTCGCCGTGTAGAGTCGTGCCTAGCGTGCGTAAAAAGCGCACTCGCCGGCCGCTCTACTAGCGAGTGCTTTAACTACGACGGTAGAGGAACACGCTGCTGGTTGTGTGCCTCTAGGCATAAGTACGAGGCCGTGTAAGTCCCTCTTAGCTCTTAGCTTTGCTATTTTTAATAATCGCTTGTTCTAACGCGTTTTGTAGCCCTGCTGCTGCCGCCTAGGTAGCCTGTAATTTTGTTAGCGCGCTTAGGAGTAGTATCCTAGCGCGTTAGGTTTTAAAGCTGCGTGTGGCCCTCTAGGTGCTCTTGAGCACCGCAGAGGCGCTAGAGGATAAGGAGGAGGAGGAGGAGGAGGTTGAGGAGAGTAAGGGTGAGGCTGGCCTAGCGCTAGGCGAGCTCTATGAGATCGGCAAGGAGCTTAAGGTACTCGTCTGCTGGGCCATTAACCTCATCTTTAAGTAAGGGATCTGCTGTCTCTGCGCTTTAGCGCTTGTACCATACTTGTATTATAGCAAAGGTGTTTTAAATACTTCTTGTAAATAATAGCAACGCTAGTACCTTCTTTCCTACTCCTCCAAGTTATCTACGTGTTATTCTGCCTTTTGTAGTTCTTTTCGTACGTCCTTTAAATTCAGATGAGCTTTAAATCTATTAAACTGCTACTTAGGTAGGTGTTTCGTCAGCCTATCTGCTAGTATTTTGTTTGTAGGCATATAGGATACTTAGAAACTTCCTTTTAAGTGCTCCTGCCTAAGCTACATGTTTTAAATATCTACGTAGCGTAGGCGAGTTGTTATCCTCTCGTTTTCGCCTACTACGAGACGGATCGTTTGTTTATTATCGTAGAAGATCGTCTAAATAGTGCCTACGTACAACGTAAGTTCCTTAAAGAGTCTTTTAAGAGCTATTGCCTCTTTGCTTACGTGCTCTAGTGCGAGGAGTTTAGCTTTAGTTGTTAAGGTTGTAACTATAGCTTAACGCGCTACTTTCTATACTATTACTCTACTAAAGAGCATTATAATATAGCCTTACAATAAGCGTTAGCTCTCTGTGTCGTTAGTAAACGACGCGTCTCTGCATATTAGTAGCTCTAGCCCTAGGTGTTGCCTATATTAGATTGCTTTGTAACGCGTTCGGTACAAATAGACGATTACTTAATTTATAGCTACTAGGTGCTACTTGCTAGGGTTGGTTAGGTATTGTAAGAGTTTTGCAGCAGCGTACGCTACGTCTAGGCGCAGCATTATTGCCGTGTACAGTACTAATCTAACGCGCTCTTAATAGCTTTTAACTTCTTGTTTAGTAGCTTCTCTAGCGTTCTTTGTAAGGTCTGCGCTTAGGAGGGGAGTAGCTAGCTATCTAGCTAAGCTAGCTAAATTAAACTTTTTAGCTATCCTGTCGATATACTCGTTATAGACGAGCTAGATAGTCCTGTTTTCCCTATTCCTTATTACTCTAACGCCTAAAAACTACTTAACGGGCCCTTTCTCTTCTATATTATAAGCTTCTTTAAGTATTTTGATAATTAAGTAAGCTTCTTTTGTACTATTACGTTGATATATTAGTAGTATATCGTTAACGTAGAAGAGAAGCAAGATCTACTGTTCCTTATCGTAAAACAAGCACAGCTCTTCTTTTAATGCGATGAGTCTAGTGCGTTTAAGCGTCCTTAATAGATCTTCGTACTAGAGTATCGGCGAGTCTCTTAGGCCGTATAAGGCTTGGTTAAGCCTTACGCACTTCCCGTTAATCCTAAATCCCTCTAGTAGCTTACTATACACTACTAGCTCATGCTTTCTATAAGCGTAGAGGAAGGCTCTAATTACGTTGTATTGTATTACCTCTAGGTTAAACTCTACTACAATCGCAATTGCCGTGCGGAAAGATTAGGCTACTAGAGTTGCTGCATACGTTAATCGTATTGAGTCGATTATTTAGAGATCTCCTCTTACTACAATGCGAGCCTTGTATTTAATAAAGTAGCCGTCTTAATCGAGCTTGTAAGTAAAGACCTACTTAAGTAGGAGTAGGTCGCCTTTAACGTCTAATCTATCGATTTCCTGCTAAGTCCCTGCTTTGAGCAGCGTTCTAACCTCCTTCTAAGCTACTTGTCTAAATAGTTAGCTGTATAGGTAGCTGTAGAGATCTTTCTATTTCTTTAGCTCTTTTAGTAACTTATCTCTATAAGCCCGTGCAGGTAGAGGTTCTATTTGTCCTTTGCCCTATGTTAGGGCTGCTACTATCACGGCGTGTACTGTAACTAGCTTGTTTTAGTAATCTTGCGCGGCTAGCGCGCTTAGTAGGAGGTCTTTTAAAGCTTTGCTTATCTTATCTACTTGTAGGTAGAGTAGTAAGTGCGCTGCTAGTCTTGATTCTCCTGTTCTCCTAGGTTAGTCTTGGCGTCGATCGTTATCGCGATCGCGATCGCGATCGCGGAGTCTAGGGCTCGCCCGCGTAGGGGCCCTATAGTCAATACGCTTATATCGTCTCCTAGGAGCTTGTATCTCTGCTTCGTCTAGTACTGTAGATACAGCAGTATTAGTTCGAGTAGCAGGCTGATGAGCTGCTAGCTCATTCGATTTACTAGATCTTATAGACTCTATTATGCCCGCTCCTTTGGTTAAGTACACTTCCTAAGGGCTGCTAGCCTGTCCGTCTACTCTAAGCTCTAGTTTAGGTGTTAGCTCTAGAGATATAAGGCCTATTTGCTTATCTTGCACTAGACGGATTCTATGTAACTCGCTAGCCTTACTTATTACCTATCTAGGATCTGATCCTCTTTCGGCCCGAGCGTCTAGTTAGCCGACCGTTAGCTCTGCTTCTTAAGTCCCTTCACCCCCTAGATCTTGTAGGTGCAATAGTTAAGCTTTAGGACCTTCTTGTTACCGTGCTACTGCTTGGAGCTAATCGTATATATCTTCGTAGATTTCTCTAGCATCTCGTACTTTGTCGTTATTGAGTACGTTAACGATTGCTTTAATCTCCTTTTAGTTGAGTTGTAGTTTCTCTCCTTTCTCGTAGAAGAGCTCCTTATTAAACGTTACGTTGCGTGTCGTTATAACTTGTTCTAATTTAGGGATCTATATTCTATATATATTAGATACTCTGTATCCTACTAGATATCTAATATAGCCCCTAGGGATTACCTTGAAGTCTCTCTTGTTTCGCCCGGCTGCTCGCTCCTTGTTTAGTAGATACGCACAGCAGCCGTAGGCGTATACTCTACTCTAATCTAGTCGAAGGTTAGCTGTTATTGCCCTTACTTACTCCGGCTCGTAGTATTTAAAGTACTAACGCGTCTACTCGTCTAAAACTGTGTTTAGGGCTTTTATCTAATAAGCGTGGCTTGGGCTTATATTGTATAGCTAAGTTGCTGCTTTAATTATCTCTAGCTAGAGCCTTGTAGGTAGATTTACGCTAAGCCTTATTTTAATTAATTTTGTAATAATCTCTTAGCCTACCCTTTCTAGTCCTCTGTTTAGCTCGTGCGTGTACGTTAGCAAGGCCTCTATTTTAATGCTACGCTCCTTAGCCTATATTTTGTAGCGTAATTTGCCGCGCTAAGGGAGCGTTGCTACGTTATTGTCTTGCATGATTTTGTAGATTTAGAGCTAGTAACGCGTTACTAGAAAGCTCTCAAAGTTCTTAAATACTCTTATTATTTCTTTAAGCGTCTTTGCTTGCAATAGGTAGGTATAGAGCTTGCTGCTGTAATCGCACTTAAGTAGTAGTATCTAGAGTTCTCTAAAGCTGCTAATTAGCATATCAAACAGGTCCTATGCGACGCGCTAGTATAGGCGCGGTGCTCTTTCTCTCCTTTGTCTTAAGATAACTTGCTTAGCGTAGGTTACTGCGCAGTGCTCGCAGTTTACGCGTTGTATTCCTTTAATTTAGACGTTCCTAGCGTGTTTTACTAGTGCTCGTAGAGCCTATAGGCTAAGGTGCCCTACTCTAGCGTGCTATAGTTCTTTAGTATTAGTTCGTAGGTAGGTTGTCTAGGATTAGAGCCTTAGACGTTTACTTGCTACGCTTAATATTAGGTTGTTAGTAGAGTAGATCGTACGAGGCTTGTATTGTATAAACGTGAGGTTGTGCTTGCGCACTAATTAGGCTAGTACAATACTCTCCTTTATTGATCCTATCCGTAGTGTAGCGTCGAGACCTAAATACTAGACTCTAGCCTGCTTTAATCGAGCTTCTAATACTATATTAATATAAAATCCTAATACAACGGCGACTTCTCTAAGCCTAAGATCTTCTATTTACCTTCCCCTTGCTCTATTAAGTACTCCTTTAATTACTCTAGTGCCTCTACTAATAATTAGGAACGACTAGGTTCTTGCTTCTACGCAATCCTCTTCTGTATTTCGTATAAACGTGCCTAGTTTGAGCATGTCTATTGTATTTACAAGGTGTAACGCTGCTCTATTGTTAAAGATAGTGTAGTTTAATAGTAGGTAAGCGTTGAAATCTATCGTTAAATAGGCGCTAAGGTGCTTTGTTTTGCTAAGTAGCGCTAGGTTGATTAGGGTAGCTTGTATAGTCCTAGGATATTCTAGGAGTTTTAAGCTTTTAGCTAGCTCTTGCGATAAGCCTATCTATCCCTTTTTAACTAGCGCTGCCTTAAGAGAGTTGAATTCTAGCTCTTTAAGTCTTGTATAGATCTACTCCTTATTCCTTTCTGTAAGCTTGAAAGGCTTGCCTGTAAGGGTAGTTTCAACGCTTCTGTATTTAGTAGGTAGCTATACGTAGCTCTTATTACATAGGCACTTCTTTTAATTTAAGCCTCTAGGCTTTAGTTGCTGAGTTCTAAAAGTAGCAAAGATGCTAGATCCTTAACTAGTTGCTCTTAAGTTATGTTTATAGACTAGGGCTAAAAAGATCCTAGCTACCTCTAGTAGGGTAAGCGTCGTTATGCCAAGCACAGCGTTTTGTATTACTACTTAGTGCATAGTACGCGCCTAATCTAGCGCGAGTCTTACAGAGATTGTTTCTAGAAAGTCCTGTACTGCAAGCTACCCTTTAAGTTTAGGTATCTTGTAGGCCTTTGCTTCTAAGTATATGCTATTCTAATCTTTAAGCTAAAGCTCTGCGTTTTGACGTCCCTGCTTTGCTTTGTCTAAGTAGGCTCTATATTAGGCACGTACGTAGTTAACTGAACTAGCTTTAGTTAGGGCGTGCTCCTCCTTGAGTGCTTTGACTAGCTCTTGCAGCGTATTGTTCTGTTGCTTAGTTATTATTATAAGCGCTAGTCTTAGCAACTTTGGGTCTACTATAGCGATTACCTAGTCCTATAGTTTCTAGAGTTTCGCGGACTTGATTGCCTACTTGCTCGCGTTAGCCCTATACTCGGTAATCTCTATTTAATAGAGGGCATTTGTTTTAGCGTATTTAACGCTTGTTAGACGAGTTAGGCGTGCTAGAGCTACTTGTTTAACTATAGGAGCATCTAGGTCGATTTCTTCCTAGAGTTCTTTAATTTGTGCGTGTATGCAGAGCTAGGTAAACTAGCTTAGCTAATTAGAGCAGCCCGTAAGCGTATAGGTCCCCTTAGAGAGTGTAGCATCTATTGCTACGCTACTCTTAGCGTAGGAGGAGGCACAGATTAGAGTAAACTAAGCTCGAAGACTCTCTAGCTTTTAATTGCGTAACGTAGAACAACAAAGTAGTTTTTAAAGCGCTAGGCTTATAACTGTAATAGAGAATAAGGCTTAAGCTTAGGAATAATTAGGAGATAGATTATTAATTATTAGCTATATCTAAGCTACTCCTTTTATAGTAGTGCGGTGCTTAGTAGAGCTAAGGATCTGTAGGTTCTAGATGCGGGGAACCGAGGTTACTAGGTTCCGTAGAGAACGCCGATTAGCCGAGGCATCTATTGTAGGCTTCTGTACGCGACAGTAATCTAATATAGGTAATACCTAGGGCTAGAGCTACTAATATATAGAGACGCGTTGTTTACTAATAATATAGAGAGCTAACGCTTATTATAAGGCTATATTATAATACTCTTTAGTAGAGTAATAGTATAGAAAGTAGCGTATTAAGCTATAGTTACAACCTTAACAACTAAAGCTAAACTCCTTATACTAGAGTACGTAAGTAAAGAGGTAATAGCTCTTAAAAGACTCTTTAAGGAACTTACGTTATACGTAGGTACTATTTAGATAATCTTCTATAATAATAAATAAACAATCTATCTTATAGTAGGTAAAAATAAGAGGATAATAACTTACCTACGCTACGTAGATATTTAAAATATATAGCTTAGGTAAGAGTACTTAAAAAGAAGTTTCTAAGTATCTTATATACCTATAAACAAGATACTAGCTAATAGGCTAATAAAATACCTACCTAAGTAGTAGTTTAATAGATTTAAAGCTTATCTAAATCTAAAGGACGTATAAAAAGAACTATAAAAGGTAGAATAATACGTAGATAACTTAGAAGAGTAGGAAAGAAGGTACTAGCGTTACTATTATTTATAAGAAGTATTTAAAATACCTTTACTATAATATAAGTATAGTATAAGCGCTAAAGCGTAGAGATAGTAGATCTCTTACTTAAAGATTATAAGGGAGTAATCTCTTTTATCTTTAAATTCTACCTATATTAGTAAGTTTGTAACTTACTAATATATACTAATGTTAGTAAGTTTATACAAACTTACTAATATTAGTATATATTAGTAAGTTTATAACTTACTAATATAGTAAGTATTAGTAAGTTTACAACTTACTAATATAGTAAGTGTTAGTAAGTTTGCAACTTACTAATACTTGTTAACGTACTAGCTTATTAGTAAGCTACTAGGTATATATACTTAGTATAACCCTAGATAGCTCTTTATCTACTATTTACTCTTTTTTAATTAACTACTTACTACCTCCTTTAAGCTATACTTGCGTAAAGTCTACCTTATAAAGATAAAGTTAATAGCCTAGTAGATAAGTACCTTAAGCTCCTTACTAATCTTATAGAGCTTACCTAGTACTAGGCTAGCCTTACCCTTACTCTCCTTAACCTCTTCCTCTTTCTCCTCTTTATCTTCTAGCGCCTCTATAGTACTTAAGAGTACCTAGAAGGCTATACGTAGCTTTAAAACCTAACGCGCTAGGATACTACTTTTAAGTGCGCTAACAAAATTATAGGCTACTTAGGTAGTAGTAGTAGGGCTATAAAACGCGTTAGAATAAGTAATTATTAAAAATAGTAAAGCTAAGAGCTAAGAGGGACTTATATAGCCTTGTACTTATACCTAGAGGTATATAACTAGTAGTATATTCCTCTACTATTATAGTTAAAGTACTTACTAGTAGAGTAGCTAGTAAGTGCGCTTTTTATATACGCTAGGCACAACTCTATATAGTAAGCGCCCTTCTAACTATAATAGGAAGTAGAGGGTAGAAGGGTAGGTAGTAGTAGTAGTAGTATAGGCGTAGGCTAGTAGGAGTAACAAGGTGCGTACGTAGGCGTAGGCGAGGGTAGTAGTAGCGTAGGTAAGGGTAGTAGTAGTAAGGGCAAGGGCGTAGGTAATAGTAATAGTAGAACAACTTTCTTAGCCTAGCGCTTAGCTAAGGTAGCCTAGGCGCGCCCCTAGCTTTATAGTAGTAGTAGTAGTAATAGTAGTACTATAGTAGTAGTAGTAGCGTAGGTAGTAGTAGTAGTAGAGGCGTAGGCGCAAGTAGATTATTTAGCTTTTAACTATAACTAGTTAGTAGAGCTAAAAATTAGAAGGATTAACTAGTAGGGTACTATAATAGGCGTAGATTACTAATACGTATAAAGCGTAGTATAGTATAGGTTATAGATAGAGTATAGGCTAGAAGCTTTGTTTTAGTATATAATAGGTACTAAGTAAAGTATATAGGCTAAATAAAGCTATAAAACTATACTACTATAAATAAAGTATAGCTATATTAACTATATAACTTATATAAAGTAAGCTATAAGGTAATTATAACGCTTAAACTTAGAGAAATAGTAAAAGGCCTACTCTTCTAAGAAGTATATTGTATATAGAAGCCTACTATAGACGCCTTAGCTAATTAGTGTTCTCTATAGAACCTAGTAACCTTAGTTCCCTATATCTAGAACCTATAGATCCTTAGCTCTACTAAGTACTATACTACTACAAAAGGAGTAGCTTAGCTATAGTTAATAATTAATAATCTATCTCCTAATTATTCCTAAGCTTAAGCCTTATTCTCTATTATAAATAATAATTTATTATAATTCTATTATAAGTACTAATTATAAGTTATATATATATTTTAGCTATATAATAATATTAAAGAGATAGAGTAGAATAATTATAAAATTTTTATTATTACTATATAGACTATACTAGTTACTAGGAGATCTAGCTTCTACCTATTATTATAATATTATTACTATTATTAGTAGAGTATAATCTTTTACTTGTTATTAAGTAAATAGAGAAAATACGTATAAGTAAAATAATAATAAAACGCGCCTAATACGTATAAATATTATAAGAAGAATATAAATACTCTTTTCTCTCTTTTTTTATAAAGGTTTTAAGGTTTTTATTAAGGTTATAACTTAAAGAGCTAGTAAAGATCCTAGCTAGAAGGGGAGGCTCTATAATAAAGGTCTTAGTAGAGATACCTAGAATTATAGAGATCTTAAGATCTTTAGTACTCTAGGACCTCTAGGGCCTTAACTATACTAATATCTATAGTACTAGACTAGAGTAGGGCTAATACGCTATACTAGTATATAAAAGGTCTCCTACTTATAAAAAGAGTCTAGTAAGTATTATTTACCTTTTTAATTAAGACCTTTACTTAAATATATATTATCCCTTTACTATCTCCTATAGCCTATAGTAAGTACTATTACCTTCTAGCTACTCCTTTATAATTTAGGTATAATAGTAAGTTAGTAACTAGGGTTTAAGGTAATAGGTAAGTATTACTTAGGGGCTTAAAGTATAATAGGGTTATAGGTATATAAGTAAAGCTATAGGTTTAAAGTAAGACTTATACTTAACTATAAAGCTTTAAAGGTTATAAAGCCTCTTATCTATATACTTAAGTAACTTAGTACTTTATATTCTTAATATATTACTAAGTACTTATTAAGTAACTTAGTACTTTATATTCCTAATATACTACTAAGTACTTATTAGTTATATATCTATATTATAATCTACTATATTATTTTATCTATAATCTAAGTAGTTCTTATAGTTATACTAGTCCTCTAATAGTTCTATTAGCTCTAGGTTCTATATAGGGTTAATACTTATAATACTATTTTTCTCTCCTAGCCTTTTTAGGTCTACGTTATTCTATTCTAGTACTAGGTTAATAGTATTTTTTAGCTACCTTATATTTTCTAGTACTTCTTCTATACCTTCTATATAAGGTAGATTACTAACTAATATAAAGAGCTTTAGGTATTTAGGTATAATAGTAAGTTAGTAACTAGGGTTAAGGTAATAAGTAAGTATTACTAAGGAACTTAACGTATAATAGAGTTATAGGTATATAAGTAAGCTATAAGTCTAGGTAAGACTTATATTAAGCTTAACTATAAGGCTTTAGGGTTATAAAGCCTTTTCTTTATATACTATAGTTTTAGTAGTAACTTTATACTTTATCTTTACTAAGTATTATAAAGTACTAAGTTAACTTTATACTTTATCTTTACTAAGTATTATAAA
>JALNQA010000245.1:0-13521 GCA_028456235.1 Ophiosphaerella narmari | reverse complement strand
GGAGTATAAGTAATAATCTTAGGAATATATAGTAGATAAGGATTATTAAATAATATATAGCGCTCTAAATTACAAAACAATTAAAGATTAGTAAGGGTTATACTAGAAGATACTAGTAGTACCTCTAATAGGGGCAAATTAGGAGATAAGGAATTGCTACGATTAATCGTAGTAAACCTAGGAGGCCTCTAGCTAGGATAATTAGTATAGATTAGAGCTAGGGTAAGAGGATTAGAGAGATTACTATTATAGCGCGTAAAATTTAGATTAGTACGAGTTTACTTTAGGTTAGGGAGCTAAGCAAGCTAGAGAAAATTTTCTATACAACCTCTTAGTACGCTATGCATAAGCTACCTAAACAGACCTATTAGGATTAAGTAGATCCTACACGCGTATAGGCTAATTATATTAACGCTAGTACAAAACAATTAACTATAATTATATAGGATTACTACTAGAGAAGTAGTAATCCTAGGGGGTGTGTTACAGGATATAATTAGCTAGACTAGTTAATTACGTAGATTAAATAATCCTAAAGTAATACTAAGGCAATTAGAGACTAGAGGATCCTCCTCTAGTCGATCCTAGAAACGTATATAACTTAGATAGACATCTAATCTTTCTTATATAGGAATCTAATTAATTTACTTATAAAACTAATCGTTCTACGAGCTTCTAAATTCTCTACATCTATCTAAGAGCATTTTTAATTTATCCTTTACTTTATTTATTTCTATTTAGATCTATTTAGTTTATTTATACTAGGTCCTTACTAACTCTTATATTACTATAATCTTAGAGTAGTTAAAGTATAGTAAGCTATTATTTATTTTATATAGTATAGCTCTCTCTATTAGGGTATAGTCTATATTTAGTTTAGGTCTTTAACTAAGTATATTAGCTCTTAGGTTCTCTTTTCCCTTATAGTACTAAATCTTAAAGTTATATTCTATAAGGATTTATAACTATTAGTATTACTATAGAGTTAGTTCCTTATTAAGTATAAATCTAGTAAGGTTTTTATAGTTACTATAGACTACTATAAGGTATTTAGCCCTTTAGAGATATACTCTCTATTCTTTAAAATATACTATAATTATAAGTAGTTCTTTATTATAGATATTATAGTTTCTTTCTATAGGTATTATTATTTGTACGTAATAGTATATAGAGTAGAAATAACTATTATTATCTTCTTAGAGTAATACTCCTAATATTACGCTATTTAAGGCGTTAGTTTCTATTCTTAGTTATTTCTTTAGTATATATATTTATAGTACTAGTTCCTTTATAAATTCTACCTTTATTTTCTAAAAAGCTTCTTCTTCTTATTTTATCTATATAAATAGGATATCCTTTTTTATAAGTCTATAAAGGGGGTTAGTAATATCTATTTATACTAGGATAAATTTTTAGTAGAAGTTATAAAATCCTATAAAGGATTATAGTTATACTAGTATTTTAGAGCTTTTTTAGGTAAGTATTTCCTACGTCTTTATAGGCTCTACTCCTAGGTATCCTAGTATAATTATATATCTAAGGTACGTAGTCCTCTATATATAGAATTTATATTTCTTTTTATAGAGCTATAGCCTTACCTATATTAATTTCTTTAGGATAGCTTATATATACTATTTATATTCCTTTAGTATTTTAGAGTATATAAAGATATTATTAATATAAGGTAGATTACTAACTATAGATAAAGGGCCTTAGGTATTTAGGTACAATAGTAAGTTAGTAACTAGGGTTAGGTAATAGGTAAGCGTTACTTAAGGAACTTAAGGTATAATAGGGTTATAGGTATATAAGTAAGCTATAAGTCTAGGTAAGACTTATATTAAGCTATTTAAGCTTAACTATAAGGCTTTAAAGGTTATAAAGCCTCCCCTCTATATACTATAGCTACTAGGTAGTACTTTATACTTTATCCTTACTAAGTATTACAAAGTACTAAGTTAACTTTATACTTTATCCTTACTAAGTATTATAAAGTACTAAGTTAGCTTTATTATATAACCCTTCTATATATCTATATTATAATCTACTATGTTGTCCTATCTATAGTCTAAGTAGTCCTCGTAGTTACGTTAGTTCTCTAATAGTTCTATTAGCTCTAGGTCCTATATAGGGTTGTTACTTATAATACTATCTCCTCCTTCTACTAGGAGAATATTGTTCTAATCTAGATCTAGGTTATTAGCGTCTTAGATCTAGATAGTTTCTCTTAGGGTTTATTCTCTAATACATTCTAAATCTACGCTCTAAAAGTATACCCTTATTACCTATATTTATTATAATAGTATTAAAGTAATACCTTATCTTTACTATACTAGTATTAGGTTGTAGTATATAGTATCTAAGAAGAATAGTAAGGTATATAAAGTATATATTAATACTAACGTTTAGTATTACTATTCCTATCTAGGGGTTTCTATAGTAGAGTGTACGTATTCTATTATTATAGAGGTATCCTAACTTAAGTCTCTTAGGGAGAGCTATTAACTAGGCTTAAGATAAATTATCTACTTAGATTTATAAGGCCGAGGCTAATTATAAGTATATTTATACTTAGATTACTAAACTATTAAGTAAGCTAGTAGAGAATTATACTTACCTATCTTGTCTTTATAAGTTAATAGAGTATAATAATAAATAATCTTCTACTTAGTCTTATATAGTTAAGGCTAAGCTTAACGCTACTAAGGTAGAAGAGGGTTACTCTCTTCTAGGCAACGCTACCTCTCTAGGCGCCTCTCTATCTATCTCTAGTAGCGCTCGTCCCCTAAAGGATTTTAATAGGTTTCTTAGGTTACTATAAGATAGGCTAGAGGGTTTTAATTTTAGAACTCCTCTAGTAACTTAGAATAATTAAGGTTATCTTCTAGTTACTAGGTATTTTCCTATAGCTTACCTTTGTCGTCTATTCCTTACTAACTAACTAGGTAGTAGTTTTTTCTATTGCGCTAGCGTTATACTAGGATTTCTTCTACTTCCTATTTTCTATTATCTTATCTATAGGTAGCTACGTTGTAGGCTACTAGTTATATATCTTATAGTACCCTTTCTAGATATAAAATATAAAAGGTTAGGTAGACCTTTATTATTAGAGGAAGTTTAAAGTAGTAGTTATTTTCTCTAACTTATTTATCTACTTTATAAGGACTAATCTTAACGTAGTCTAGTTTATTACTTAGTCTAGTACTCTTAATATTTTTTTATTATAGCTAGACCTTATCTCTTTTCTTAAACTATAGCCCCTAGGTTCTTTTCTTATTATAGTTTTATTCTATAGTAGTATTTACTAGTTTAGTATCTATTTTAAGCTACTTGTAGATTTCTTAGATTTTTACTATACTCTATTATATACTTAGACTATAGATCTCTATATTAATTAAGTTATTTCTTATTATAGGATTATATCTATAGTTTACATAGTATAGTATTATTTCTATTATACTATAGTATACTATATTGTATATAAATTAGGCTAGTAGTAGTAGTATTACCTAATTATCTTACTTGTAGTTAAGGTAGTATCTTAAATACTATTCTACTATCTAGTTAAGTTATTCTATAGCTCTATCTATTTAGGAGTAAAAGCTTATTAATATTTCTAGCTTAATTCCTAGTTTTACTATAAAAACCTACTAATACTTTAATATAAACTTTAGGTCTTAGTCTAATATAATTTTATCTAGTACTCTATATTCTACTAGTATTGTTCGTAGTATTATATAGGTAAACTAAGGTACCTTTATCTTTTTTAGATATAGGATAAAGTATCTATATCTTATTAACTTGTCTACTATTGTAAGTATAGAATTATACTAGGTTCTAGTAACTAGGTCCTTTAACTTTAGGAGCTTTACTATAAAATCTAGTAAAATTATTCCCTATAGTCTTTCTACTAGTTCTATTATCTATAGTAGTCTATAAGGTATATATTAGTCTACTTTATTTCTATAATACTCTAGGTACTCTACTAATACTATTGTTACTAATACCCTTACCTTTAGAATATAGTATTCCTAGACTAGTTATTTTAGTATCTTCTTAATTCCTTAATAGCTATACGCTAGTAACTTATAGAATTATTAGATAAATTCCTTCTATATACTTTTTAGGATATATATTTAGTTATATACTTACGTTAACCTATTACTAGTTTATTTATCTAGGAGTATTTCTAATTTATCCTTTACTTTATTTATTTCTATTTAGATCTATTTAGTCTATTTATACTAGTTTCTTACTAACTCTTATATTACTATAATCTTAGGGTAATTAAACTATAGTAAACTATCGTTTGTTTTATATAATATAGCTCCTTCTATTAGGGTATAGCCTATATTTAGCTTATATCTTTAGCTAAGTACGTTAGCCCTTAGGTTCTCTTTCTCTTTATAGTATTAAATCTTAAAATCGTATTCTATAAGGATCTATAACTATTAGCGTTATTATAGGGTTAATTTCTTATTAAGTATAAATCTAGTAAGGTTCTTATAGTTACTATAAACTACTATAAGGTATTTAGCCCCTTAGAGGTATACTCTCTATTCTTTAAAGTATACTACGATTACTAATAGCTTTTTATTATAGATATTATAGTTTCTTTCTATAGGCGTTATTATTTGTGCGTAATAGTATACTAGGTAGAGGTAACTATTATCGTCCTCCTAGAGTAGTACTCCTAATATTACACTGTTTAAGGTATCTATTTCTATTCTTAGTTATTTCTTTAGTATATATATCTATAGTACTAGTTCTTTTATAAACTCTACCCTTATTCTTTAAAAAGCTTCTTTTTTTTATTTAGTCTATATAAATAGGACGTCCTTTTTTATAAGTCTATAAAGGGGGTTAGTAATATTAGTTTAGTCTAGGATAAACTTTTAGTAGAAATTACAAAATCCTATAAAGGACTATAGCTATACTAATGTCTTAGGGTTCTTCTAGGTAAGTATTTCTTATATCTTTATAGGTTCTACTCCTAAGTATCCTAGTATAATTATATATCTATAAGGTAGACTTTACGCAAGCATAGCTTAAAGGAGGTAGTAAGTAGTTAATTAAAAAAGAGTAAATAGTAGATAAAGAGCTATCTAGGGTTGTACTAAGTATATATACCTAGTAGCTTACTAATAAGCTAGTACGTTAACAAGTATTAGTAAGTTATAAACTTACTAATACTTACTATATTAGTAAGTTATAAACTTACTAATACTTACTATATTAGTAAGTTGCAAACTTACTAATACTTACTATATTAGTAAGTTGTAAACTTACTAATATAGGTAGAATTTAAAGATAAAAGGGATTACTCCCTTATAATATCTAAGGTACGTAGTTCTTTACGTATAGAATTTATACTTCTTTTTATAGAGTTATAGTCTTACCTATACTAGTTTCTTTAGGATAGCTTATACGTACTACTTATACTCCTTTAGTATCTTAGAGTATATAAAGATATTATTAAGGTATACTATAGTAAACCTATCTAAGTATAGTTATAATACGTTATTAATTTAGGCTTAGAAGGTTCCTAGTATATTTATTAGTCTAAAAGGTATTACTAGGTATTTATATAATTTAAGCTTTAATTAGAAAGCTATTTTCTATTCTTTACCCTTAGCTATCCTAATCTAATAGTAGGCGTTTTATATGTCTAACTTTGTAAACTATTAAGTATTAACTAATTAGTCCTATAGCTCTAAGATTAGGGGTAGTAGGTATTAGTTCTTAATCGTAATATTGTTAAGTTATTAGTAGTTAATATATAGCTAGTATTCTACTATATCTTTCTTTAGTATAAATATAAGTAGGTACGCGACTAGTAAGTTTAATAGTCGTATCTATCCTTTTTTAAGACTATCTTAGATATATTCTTATAGTATCCTATCTTCCTTTAGCGTTAGCTTATAGATAGGTCTATATTTTAGTATAGTTCCTAGTTTTAAAGGGATTATTACGTCCTATAGTTAATATTTAGAGAGCGTTTCCTCTAGTATAGTAAAGACCTCTTATAAGTTATTATACTCTAGAGGCGTAATCTTCTTATATAGGGGCTCTTCTACTGCGTATAAGTATACTATATACTTATCTATTTTCCTAGGCTTATAGAATATAACTATTCCTATTTTCTAGTTAATTTATAGGTTAGCTTACTTAAGCTATAGGGTTTCTAAGATAATATCTTATCCTCTATCTATTTCTATAATATCGTATATAATAGGTCTAGTCTAGCCCTCTAGCCTAAGGTAGGCTAACCTTATTTCTTCTATAATAGGGTTTTTAAAAGCTTTTCCTTTAATTATTATAACGTTATAACTATACTATTTCTATTTAGTTAGTATACGCCTAATATTTATATACTACTATAAAGTAAAATTTCTTATTACTCTACTATCTATTATAGCTATAACTAGTTAATCTCCTAAGAATCTATTTATAAAGATTCTAGAGTCGTAGTTTATTTATCTAGTAGCTTATAGCTATTTACTTTCTTACTCTTATTCTTCTACTTTTACCTTTTATATTTATTCCTTAAGTTCTATATATTCTAGGTATTTATTGTTAGTATAGTAAGTAGCTAATCTTCTTAGATAGTATTCTATAGGTCGTGTTAGTAGTAGTTCTATATAGATATATCTTAGTCTATTCTACTAGGGTATTAGTTGCTAGTCCTTAGTTAACTATTTACCTATCTCGTAGTATTTACATTCTTCTATAAGGTAGTAAGTCTAATCTAATTATTAGTATTTAGCGTATTTAGCGTTTCTTAGCTAACTATTCTTTAATACTCGTATAGGGTTAATCTTCTAGTACTATATTAGGACTAGTTAGTCTACTATTTTATTAGTAACTCCTAATAAACGTGTCTAAGGTTTTAAGGTTTCTAAATTTATCCTTAATAATAATATTAGGCGTTTCTAGGAAAATATATTGTTGCTTAGGTATAACTTTACTAGATATTATTTCTATAGGTAAGTCCTCTAAAGCTAATCCTTTAGTAGGCTCCTCTTAAGTTATAGCTAATTATACCTTTTCTAGCTAGTATCCTATACTTACCTTTACGTTACTATACTCTTTATAGTAGTTGTTATAGTACTTAGTCTAGTATTTCTTTATATATTTACTTGTTCTAGCTAGCTTTACTAGTTCTAGTATTTCCTTAATTTCTTTAGTAGCTACTACTTATTCCTTACCTAATCCTCTATTGTTTAGGGCTTTAAATAGGTAGTTCCTAGTAAAATATCCTAGTTTCTTATAGTTAAAGTATACCTTTACGTCCCTAAGCCTTTACTTATTATAGTCTACTCGTCTATTTTAGTTAGTACGCTCGTATATTACGCTTAGTTATATTAGTTCTAGGCTATATAGATCTTTCTTTAGTATATTTTAATAGTATAGTCTATTACGTATATTTACTATACTAGGTAGCTTATTCTTATTAAATATATATAGTCTATCGTTAATCTTAATAGTAAGCTAGATTAATCCTTAGAGTATTTCTAGTATATCTATTAGGATAAGAGCCTATTAGAGTAATAGTTTAAGACCTTTATAATACTAGTCTCTTAAGGCTTTATTACCCTAGTTTAACTTTAACGCAAGTTACTTAAACTCTAAAGTATAGTAGGCTATAGACCTAGTCTACTTTAGCCTTTAGAGTTTAGCCTTTACTACTCCTTTTGCATCTACGTCTCTAAACGTAAGGCTTAGTTATTACTTAAAATAATTGTAGCTACTAAAAAGCTATTGTATTTTAATACTTTTCTAGTTATTAGAGCCTAAGCTCTCTTCTAAGTATGTTTTAAACTAGTCTATTACTTTTTCCGTAAAGTAAGCTATAATAAAGGATACTTTATAGGTTTTACTCTAGATTTAACTAGAGTTAAGGGTTATATAGATTAATATATTAGCTAAAAACCCCTTAAGTTTAGTTTGCGTGCTATTAAACTTCTCTAGTATCTTAAGTTTAAGTAGTTTAGTCTTTATATTATTAAGTTACGTAGTAAGCTTATAGATTTACTATACTACGCGCTGTAGGAGTTCTTAGTCTTCTCCTTAGGCTCTAAGGATCTCTATAATCTAGACATTGTTTGTTGTAATTGTTAGTACGCTCGAGGATTACGCTAGGGTCGTTATTATTACTATTAACCTTAATAGTTAAAGTATAAGGCAGATTACTAACTATAGACAAAGGGCCTTAGGTGTTTAGGTGCAATAGTAAGTTAGTAACTAGGGTTAGGTAATAGGTAAGTATTACTTAAGGGACTTAAGGTACAATAGGGTTATAGGTATACAAGTAAGCTATAAGTCTAGGTAAGACTTATATTAAGCTATTTAAGCTTAACTATAAGGCTTTAAAGGTTGTAAAGCCTCCCCTCTATATACTATAGCTACTAGGTAGTACTTTATACTTCGTCCTTACTAAGTATTACAAAGTACTAAGTTAACTTTATACTTTGTTCTTACTAAGTATCGCGAAGTACTAAGTTAACTTTGTACTTCGTCCTTACTAAGTATTGCAAAGTACTAAGTTAGCTTTATTACGTAACCCTCCTACGTATCTATATTATAATCTACTATATCGTCCTATCTATAGTCTAAGTAGTCCTCGTAGTTACGCTAGTTCTCTAATAGTTCTATTAGCTCTAGGTCCTGTGTAGGGTCGTTACCTATAATAATTAAGGTATACTATAGTAAATCTATCTAGGTATAGTTATAATACGTTGTTAATTTAGGCCTAGAAGGTCCCTAGTACGTTTGTTAATCTAAAAGGTATAACTAGGTATTTATATAATCTAAGCTTTAATTAGAATACTATTTTCTATTCCTCTCCTTCTACTATTCTAATCTAGTAGTACGCGTTTCTAATATCTAGCTTTATAAACTATTAGGTATTAGTTAGCTAGTCCTATAGTTCTAAGATTAAAGGTAGTAGGTATTAGTTTTTAATTATAATGTTATTATAAGGGGTCTAGGGTAGAGAGCTCTTAGAGTAGGCTTAGCGCTGTCGACAAGCTCTACTAGGCCGAGTAACTAGTATTGCTAGCTCTATCGGCTAGTATATTCCCCTACATACAACCTAGTACAACCCTAAGCAAGTTCTAAGGAACTTTAAGTAATAATAACTAGTATATATATTATATACTACTGTAATAGCTTAACTAGCTATTAGCCTCTTTTTATCTAGATTAGCTTAGTAGTATACCGTCCTTATAGTTATTAAGTTATTAGTAATTAATATATAGTTATTATTCTATTATATCTTTTTTAGGTATAAATATAAGTAGGTGTACTACTAGTAAATTTAATAGTTGTATCTATCTCTTCTTAAGACTATCTTAGATATATTCTTATAGTATCCTATCTTCCTTTAGTATTAGCCTATAAATAAGTCTATATTTAGGTATTATTCCTAGCTTTAAAGGAATTGTTGCATCCTATAGTTAGTATTCTAGGAGGGTTTCTTCTAGTATAGTAAAAACTTCTTATAGGTTATTATATTCTAAGGGCGTAATTTTTATATATAGTCTCTCTTCTACTACGTATAGGTATACTATATACTTATCTATCTTTCTAGGTTTGTAAAATATAACTATTCCTATTTTTTAATTAATTTATAGGTTAGCTTACTTAAGCTATAGGGTTCCTAAGATAATATCTTATCTTCTATCTATCTTTATAACGTTATATATAATAGGTCCTATCTAACCTTCTAATCTTAGGTAGGCTAACTATATTTCTTCTATAACTAGATTTTTAAAGGCTTTCCCTTTAATTATTATAATGTTATAACTATACTATTTTTATTTAGTTAGGATATATCTAATATTTATGTACTATTATAAGGCGAAGTTTCTTATTACCCTACTATCTATTATAGCTATAACTAGTTAATCTCCTAAGAATCTATATATAAAGATTCTAGAGTTATAGTTTATTTATCTAGTAGCTTATAGCTATTTATTTTCTTATTCCTCTACCTTTACCTTTCTTATTTGTTCCTTAAGTTCTATATATTCTAGGTACTTGTTACTAGTATAGTAGGTAACTATTCTTCCTAGGTAGTATTCTATAAGCTGTATTAGTAGTAGCTCTATATAAATATATCCTAGTCTATTCTACTAGGGCGTTAGTTACTAATCCTTAGTTAACTATTTATCTATTTCGTAATATTTATACTCTTCTACGAGATAGTATATAAAGCAGATTACTAACTAATACAAAGAGCCTTAGGGTTCGGGTATAATAGTAAGTTAGTAACTAGGGTTAGGGTAATAGGTTAAGCGTTACTAAGGGACTTAAGGTGCGATAGGGTTATAGGTATACAAGTAAGCTAGGAGTCTAGGTAAGACTTGTATTAAGCTTAACTATAAGGCCTTAGGGTTGTAAAGCCTCTTCTCTATATACTATAGTCCTAATAGTAACTTCGTACTTCGTCTTTACTAAGTACTACGAAGTACTAAGTTAACTTCGTACTTTATCTTTACTAAGTATCGCGAAGTACTAAGTTAACTTTATACTTTATCTTTACTAAGTATTGCGAAGTACTAAGTTAACTTTGTACTTACGTATTTATATTGTAATCTACTGCGTTATCCTATCTATAGTCTAAGTAGTCCTTATAGTTGCGCTAATCCTCTAATAGTTCTATTAGCTCTAGGTCTTGTATAGGGTCGTTACCCGTAATATAGTAGGTCTAATCTAACTATTAGTATTTAGCGTATTTAGAGTTTCTTAGCTAACTATTCTTTAATATCTATTTAGGGTTAATCTTCTAGTATTATATTAAGACTAGTTAATTAGTTATCTTAATATACTCTATCTATAGATTTATAACCTCTTTATTTCTTATAACAAACGTATCTAGGGTTTTAAGGTTTCTAGACTTATCCCTAATAATAATATTAGGCGTTTCTAGGAAAATATATTATTATTTAAGTATAACTTTACTAGACGTTGTATCTATAGGTAAGTCTTTTAAAGCTAATCCTTTAGTAGGCTCCTCTTAAGTTATAGCTAATTATACCTTTTCTAGCTAATATCCTATACTTACCTTTATATTACTATACTCTTTATAGTAGTTATTATAGTACTTAGTCTAGTATTTCTTTATATATTTACTTGTTCTAGCTAGCTTTACTAGTTCTAGTATTTCCTTAATTTCCTTAGTTACTACTACTTGTTTCTTTTCTAATCCTCTATTGTTTAGGGCTTTAAATAGGTAGTTCCTTATAAAATATCCTAGTTTCTTATAGTTAAAGTATACCTTCGCGTCCCTAAGCCTTTACTTATTAGGGTCTACTTTTCTATTCTAATTAGTACGCTCGTACGTAGTACCTAGTTATATAGGTTCTAGACTATATAAGTCTTTCTTTAGTAGGCTCTAATAGTATAGCTAATTACGTATATTTACTATACTAAGTAGTTTATTCCTATTAAATATATATAGTTAGTTGTTAATTTTAATAGTAAGCTAAATTAATCCCTAGAGTATTTCTAGTATATCTATTAAGATAAGAGCCTATTAGAGTAATAGTTTAAGACCCTTATAATATTAGTCTCTTAAGGCTTTATTACCCTAATTTAACTTTACTACAAGTTATTTAAACTCTAAAGTATAGTAAGCTATAGACCTAGTCTACCTTAGCCTTTAGTGTTTTACCTTTACTACTCCCTTTACGTCTACGTCTTTAAACGTAAGGCTTAGTCTTTACTTAAAATAGTTGTAGCTACTAAAGATTTATTATATCTTAACGCTTTTCTATTTATTAGGGCCTAAGCTTTCCTCTAAGTAGGTTTTAAACTAGTCTATTACCTTTCCTATAAAATAGGCTATAATAAAGGATACCTTATAGCTTTTATTCTAGATTTAATTAGAATTAAGGGTTATATAGATAGATATATTAGCTAAGAATCTCTTAAGTTTAGTTTAGGTACTATTAAACTTTTCTAGTATTCTTAGTTTAAGTAGTTTATTCTTTATATTGTTAATTACGTTAGTAAGCTTATAGATTTACTATATTACGCGTTGTAGGAGTTCCTAGTCCTCTCCTTAGGTCCTAAGAATTTCTTTAATCTAGACATCGTTTATCGTAATTATTAGTACGCTTAAGGATTACGCGTAGGTTGTTATTGTTACTATTAACCTTAATAGTTAAAGTATAAGGTAGTTGCTTAACTAGGTAATAGGCCTTAGGGTTTAGGTATAGTAGTAAGTTAGTAACTAGGGTTAGAGTAATAGGTAAGCGTTACTAAGGGACTTAAGGTGTAATAGGGTTATAGGTGTATAAGTAAGGCTATAGGTCTAAGGTAAGACTTATACTTAACTATAAGGCCTTAAAGGTTGTAAAGCCTCCTTCCTATATACTATCTACTTATTCTCCTAATCTATTAATCTATTCCTTAGATCTAAGGATTGTCCTAATCTATTAATCTATTCCTTAGATCTAGGGATTACGTTACGTAGGTTAGATTACGTGTCTATGTTATAGTTAGCTACGTTATCCTAGCTATAGTCTAGTAGGTCCTCTATGTGTCCCTAATCCTCTAATAGTTTAATTAGTTTGAGGTCTTGTATAGGGTTGTAACCTATAACACCTTAGTATAGATATATAGGAATATTAATTAGAAAAAGCTAGTTTATACTATCTAGTATATATATAATAACCTTATACCTAAAAACAAAGCGTAGTAGGTTATAGATAAATTAGATATAGAATACAATTAATAGCCTTTAAATATATAAGAGTTACTTATTAATAATAGTAATACTATAAACGCTACTAATAGGAAGAAGAAGTATACTCTAAAGGAAAAGATAATATAAGAAGTAAATAAATTAATAGTAGAGAAGATAAATATAGTACTTATATAGATAGTAGCTAATTCTTAAGAATAGGTAGCTATAAAGGCTTTAATTACGCTTACTATTAAGTAATAATAGTATAGAAATTTTATAAAACGTTTCCTATATATAGGTATAGAGACTATTACTTAGATAATCTCTAATATAGAAGCTATTAGCTCTAGGAAAGTATTAAAAGACTAGTAAGTAATTATTACTAGGTAGTAATACTAATATTATAAGGTAAAAAGGTAGTTTAAATAAGTTATATTAGCTATATAGGTATTGTAAGGTAGACTTCACGCAAGCATAGCTTAAAGGAGGCAGTAAGTAGTTAATTGAAAAAGAGTAAATAGTAGATAAAGAGCTATCTAGGGTTGTACTAAGTATATATACCTAGTAGCTTACTAATAAGCTAGTGCGTTAACAAGTGTTAGTAAGTTGCAAACTTACTAACACTTACTATATTAGTAAGTTACAAACTTACTAACACTTACTATGTTAGTAAGTTACAAACTTACTAACATATGCTAATATTAGTAAGTTCGTATAAACTTACTAACATTAGTATATATTAGTAAGTTGCAAACTTACTAACATAGGTAGAATTTAAAGATAAAAGGGATTACTCCCTTATACGTCTCCCTCCTCTTAATAGGCAA
>JALNQA010000244.1:0-13550 GCA_028456235.1 Ophiosphaerella narmari | reverse complement strand
TTTACTAAGTATTATAAAGTACTAAGTTAACTTTATACTTTATCTTTACTAAGTATTATAAAGTACTAAGTTAACTTCCTTATATAACCTTCCTACGTATCTATATTATAGTCTACTACGTTATTCTATCTATAGTCTAAGTAGTCTTTGTAGTTATACTAGTCCTCTAATAGTTCTATTAGCTCTAGGTCTAGTATAAGGTTGTTACCTATAATACTATCCCCTCCTCCTACTAGAGGCACGTTGTTCTACTCTAGATCTAGGTTATTAGCGTCTTAAATCTAGATAGTTTCTCCTAAAATCTATTCTCTAATACCCTCTAAATCTATACTCTATAAACGCGCTCTTATTACTCGTATTTATTATAATAGTATTAGGGTAATACTCTATCCTTATTATACTAGTAAAGGATTACGTTATATAGTATCTAAGAAGGATAGTAAAGCGTATAAGGTGTATATTAATATAAATATCTAGTATTACTATTTCTATCCTAGGGTTTCTATAGTAGAGTATATATATTCTATTATAATATATATATCCTAGCTTAAATCTTATAGGGAGAGCTATTAACTAGGCTTAAAATAAATTATCTATTTAGATTTATAAGGCTAAGGCTAATTATAAGTATATCTATACTTAGATTACTAAACTATTAAGTAAGCTAGTAGAGAATTATACTTATTTATCTTGTCTTTATAAGTTAATAGAGTATAATAATAAATAATCCTCTACTTAGTCTTACGTAGTTAAGGCTAAGCTTAATACTACTAAGGTAGAAGAGGGTTACTCTCTTCTAGGTAACGCTACCTCTCTAGGTACCTCTCTATCTATCTCTAGTAGTACTCGTCTCCTAAAAGATTTTAATAGGTTTCTTAGGTTACTATAAAATAGGCTAGAGGGTTTTAACTTTAAAACCCCCCTAGTAACTTAGAGTAATTAAGGTTATCTTCTAGTTACTAGGTATTTTCCTATAGTTTACCCTTGTCGTCTATTCCTTACTAGCTAACTAGGTAGTAGTTTTTCCTATTACGCTAGCGTTATACTAGGATCTCTTCTACTTCTTACTCTTTATTATCCTATCTATAGGTAGCTATATTATAGGCTACTAGTTATATATCCTATAGTACCTTCTCTAGGTATAAAATATAGAAGGTTAGGTAGACCTTTATTATTAGGGGAAGTTTAAGGTAGTAATTATTTTCCCTAACTTATTTATCTATTTTATAAGGACTAATCTTAATATAGTCTAGTTTATTACTTAGTCTAGTACTTTTAATATTTTTTTATTATAGCTAGACCTTATCTTCCTTCTTAAACTATAGTCTCTAGGTTTTTTTCTTATTATAGTTTTATTTTATAGTAGTATTTACTAATTAGGTATCTCTCTTAAGTTATTTATAGATTTCTTAGATCTTTACTATACTTTATTATACGCTTAGGCTATATATTCCTATATTAATAGAGTTATTTCCTATTATAAGGTTATATCTATAATTTACGTAGTATAAGGTTATTTCTATTACGCTATAGTATACTATATTATATATAAACTAAGCTAGTAGTAGTAGTATTACCTAATTATCTTGTTTATAGTTAAGGTAGTATCTTAGGTACTATTCTACTATCTAGTTAAGTTATTCTATAGCTCTATCTATTTATAGATAAAAGCTTATTAATATCTCTAGCTTAATTCCTAGTTTTACTATAAAAACCTACTAATACTTTAATATAAATTTTAGGTCTCTATCTAATATAATTTTATCTAGTACTCTATATTCTACTAGGATTGTTTATAGTATTATATAGGTAAACTAGAGTACCTTTATTTTTTCTAGGTATAGGATAAATGTAACGGAGAATAAGGCTTAAGCTTAGGAATAATTAGGAGATAGATTATTGATTATTAGCTATATCTAAGCTACTCCTTTTATAGTAGTGCGGTGCTTGGTAGAGCTAAGGATCTGTAGGTTCTAGATGCGGGGAACCGAGGTTACTAGGTTCCGTAGAGAACGCTAATTAGCCGAGGCATCTATTGTAGGCTTCTGTACGCGACACACCCCCTAGAGGAGCAGGCCTTTTGCTATTTCTCTAAGTCTAAGCGTTGCAATTGCCTTACAGCCTATTTTGCGCAAGTTATACAGTTAATATAGCCGTGCTTTGCTTGTAGCAGTACAGTTTTGTAGCTTTGTTTAGCCTATGCGCTCGCTTAGCGCCTATCGCACACTAAAACAAAGCTTCTAGCCTATGCTCTATCTATAACCTACATCATGCCGCGCCTTGTACGTATTAGTAATCTGCGCCTATTATAGCACCCTACTAGTTGATCCCTCTAATTTTCAGCTCTACTAACTAATTATAGTCAAAAGCTAAATAATCTGCTCGCGCCCGCGCCTCTGCTGCCGCTGCTGCCCGCGCTGCTGCTACTACTATAGCACTACTATCACTACTACCACCACTACAAAGCCAGGGGCGCGCCCGGGCTGCCCTAGCCAAGCGCCGGGCTAAGAAAGTCGTTCTGCTGTTGCCGCTACCCGCGCCCTCGCCCTCGCCGCCGCCGCCCTCGCCTACGCCGCCGCCGCCCTCGCCTACGCCTACGCGCGCGCCTCGTCGCTCCTACCAGCCTGCGCCCACACCGCCGCCGCCGCTACCTGCCCTTCTGCCCTCCGCTTCCCGTCGTAGTTAGAAGGGCGCTCGCCGTGCAGAGTCGTGCCTAGCGTGCGTAAAAAGCGCACTCGCTAGCCGCTCTACTAGCGAGTGCTTTAACCACGATAGTAGAGGAACACGCTGCTAGTTGTATACCTCTAGGCACAAGTACGAGGCCGTGTAAGTCCCTCTTAGCTCTTAGCTTTACTATTTTTAATAATCGCTTGTTCTAACGCGTTTTGTAGCCCTACTACCGCCGCCTAGGTAGCCTATAATTTTGTTAGCGCGCTTAAGAGTAGTGTCCTAGCGCGTTAGGTTTTAAAGCTACGTATAGCCCTCTAGGTGCTCTTAAGCACCGCGGAGGCGCTAGAGGATAAGGAAGAGGAGGAGGAGGAGGTTGAGGAGAGCAAGGGTAAGGCTAGCCTAGCGCTAGGCGAGCTCTATAAGATTGGCAAGGAGCTTAAGGTGCTCGTCTACTAGGCTATTAACCTCATCTTTAAGTAAGGGATCTGCTATCTCTGCGCTTTAGCACTTGTACTATACTTGTATTATAGTAAAAGTGTTTTAAATACTTCTTGTAAATAATAGCAACGCTAGTACCTTCTTTCCTACTCCTCTAAGTTGTCTACGTGTTATTCTACCTTTTGCAGTTCTTTTCGTACGTCCTTTAAATTTAGATAAGCTTTAAATCTATTAAACTGCTGCTTAGGCAGGTATTTTGTTAGCCTATCTACTAGCATTTCGTTTGTAGGTATATAGGACACTTAGAAACTTCCTTTTAAGTGCTCCTGCCTAAGCTATATATTTTAAATATCTACGTAGCGCAGGCAAGTTGTTATCCTCTCGTTTTTGCCTACTACAAGACGGATCGTTTGTTTGTTATTATAGAAGATCGTCTAAATAGTACCTACGTACAACGTAAGTTCCTTAAAGAGTCTTTTAAGAGCTATTGCCTCTTTGCTTACGTGCTCTAGTGCGAGGAGTTTAGCTTTAGTTGTTGAGGTTATAACTATAGCTTAACGCGCTGCTTTCTATACTATTACTCTACTAAAGAGCATTATAATATAGCCTTACGATAAGCGTTAGCTCTCCGTGTCGTTAGTAAACAACGCGTCTCCGCATATTAGCAGCTCTAGCCCTAGGTGTTGCCTATATTAGATTGCTTTGTAACGCGTTTAGTACAAATAGACGATTACTTAATTTACGGCTGCTAGGTACTACTTGCTAGGGTTAGTTAGGTATTATAAGAGTTTTGTAGCAGCGTACGCTACGTCTAGGCGCAGTATTATTGCCGTGTACAGTACTAATCTAACGCGCTCTTGATAGCTTTTAACTTCTTATTTAGTAGCTTCTCTAGCGTTCTTTATAAGGTCTACGCTTAGGAGGGGAGTAGCTAGCTATCTAGCTAAGCTAGCTAAATCGAACTTTTTAGCTATCCTGTTGATATACTCGTCATAGACGAGCTAGATAGTCCTGTTTTCCCTATTCCTTATTACTCTAACGCCTAAAAACTACTTAACGGGCCCTTTCTCTTCTATATTGTAAGCTTCTTTAAGTGTTTCAATAATTGAGTAAGCTTCTTTTATACTATTACGTTAATACATTAGTAGTATATTGTCAACGTAGAAGAGAAGCAAGATCTGCCATTCCTTATCGTAAAACAAGCACAGCTCTTCTTTTAATGCGATAAGTCTAGTGCGTTTAAGCGTCCTTAATAGATCTTTGTACTAGAGTATCAGCGAGTCTCTTAGGCCGTACAAGGCTTAGTTAAGCCTTACGCACTTCCCGTTAATCCTAAATCCCTCTAGTAGCTTACTATACACTACTAGCTTATGCTTTCTATAAGCGTAGAGGAAGGCTCTAATTACGTCGTATTGTATTACCTCTAGGTTAAACTCTACTGTAATCGCAATTACTATGCGGAAAGATTAGGCTACTAGAGTTGCTATATACGTTAATCATATTAAGTCGATTATTTAGAGATCTCCTCTTACTACAATGCGAGCCTTGCATTTAATAAAGTAGCCGTCTTAATCAAGCTTGTAAGTAAAGACCTACTTAAGTAGGAGTAGGTCGCCTTTAACGTCTAATCTGTCGATTTCCTACCAAGTCCCTACTTTAAGTAGCGTTCTAACCTCCTTCTAAGCTACTTGTCTAAACAGTTAGCCGTACAAGTAGCTATAGAGATCTTTCTATTTCTTTAGCTCTTTTAGTAACTTATCTCTATAAGCCCGTACGGGTAGAGGTTCTATTTGTCCTTTGCCCCGTGTTAGGGCTGCTGCTATTACGGCGTATACCGTAACTAGCTTGTTTTAGTAATCTTGCGCAGCTAGCGCGCTTAGTAGGAGGTCTTTTAAAGCTTTACTCATCTTATCTACTTGTAGGTAGAGTAGCGAGTGCGCTACTAGTCTCGATTCTCCTATTCTCCTAGGTTAGTCTTAGCGTCGATCGTTATCGCGATCGCGATCGCAATCGCAGAGTCTAGGGCTCGCCCGCGTAGGGGCCCTATAGTTAATACGCTTATATCGTCTCCTAGGAGCTTATATCTCTGCTTCGTCTAGTGCTACAGATGCAGCAGCATTAGTTTAAGTAGCAGGCTAATAAGCCGCTAGCTTATTCGATCTACTAGATCTTATAGACTCTATTATGCCCGCTCCTTTAGTTAAGTACACTTCCCGAGGGCTGCTAGCCTATCTATCTACTCTAAGCTCTAGTTTAGGTGTTAGCTCTAGAGATATAAGGCCTATTTGCTTATCTTACACTAGACGGATTCTATGTGACTCGCTAGCCTTGCTCGTTACCTATCTAGGATCTAATCCTCTTTCAGCCCGAGCGTCTAGTTAGCTAACCGTTAGCTCTGCTTCTTAAGTCCCTTTACCCCCTAGATCTTGTAGGTGCAATAGTTAAGCTTTAGGACCTTCTTGTTACCGTGCTGCTGCTTAGAGCTAATCGTATATATCTTCGTAGATTTCTCTAGCATCTCGCACTTCGTCGTTATTGAGCACGTTAACGATCGCTTTAATCTCCTTTTAGTTAAGTTGTAGTTTCTCTCCTTTCTCGTAGAAGAGCTCCTTATTAAACGTTACGTTGCGTGTCGTTATAACTTGTTCTAATTTAGGGATCTATATTCTGTATATATTAGATGCTCTGTATCCTACTAGATATCTAATATAGCCCCTAGGGATCACCTTAAAGTCCCTCTTGTTTCGCCTAGCTACTCGCTCCTTATTTAGTAGATACGCACGGCAGCTATAGGCGTATACTCTACTCTAATCTAGTCGAAGGTCAGCTGTTATTGCCCTTACTTGCTCCGGCTCGTAGTATTTAAAGTACTAACGCGTCTACTCGTCTAAAACCGTGTTTAGGGCTTTCATCTAATAAGCGTAGCTTAGGCTTATATTATACAGCTAAGTTGCTGCTTTAATTATCTCTAGCTAGAGCCTTGTAGGCAGATTTGCGCTAAGCCTCATTTTGATTAATTTTGTAATAATCTCTTAGCTTACCCTTTCTAGTCCTCTGTTTAGCTCGTGCGTATATATTAGCGAGGCCTCTATTTTAATGCCACGCTCCTTAGCCTATATTTTGTAGCGTGATTTACCGCGCCAAGGGAGCGTTGCTACGTTATTATCTTGCATAATTTTACAGATTCGGAGCTAGTAACGCGTTACTAGAAAGCTCTTAAAGTTCTTAAATACTCTTATTATTTCTTTAAGCGTCTTTGCTTGCAATAGGTAGGTGTAGAGCTTGCCGCTATAATTGTACTTAAGTAGTAGTATCTAGAGTTCTCTAAAGCTACCAATTAGTATATTAAATAGGTCCTATGCGACGCGCTAGTATAGGCGCAGTGCTCTTTCTCTCCTTTGTCTTAAGATGACTTGCTTAGCGTAGGTTACTGCGCAGTACTCGCAGTTTACGCGTTGTATTCCTTTAATTTAGACGTTCCTAGCGTGTTTTACTAGTGCTTGTAGAGCCTGTAGGCTAAGGTGCCCTGCTCTAGCGTGCTATAGTTCTTTAGTATTAGTTCGTAGGTAGGTTGTCTAGGATTAGAGCCTTAGACGTTTACTTGCTACGCTTAATATTAGGTTATTAGTAGAGTAGATCGTACGAGGCTTGTATTGTATAAACGTAAGGTTGTGCTTACGCACTAATTAGGCTAGTACAATGCTCTCCTTTATTAATCCTATCCGTAGTGTAGCGTCGAGACCTAAATACTAGACTCCAGCCTGCTTTAATCAAGCTTCTAATACTATATTAACATAAAATCCTAATACAACGGCAACTTCCCTAAGCCTAAGATCTTCTATTTGCCTTCCCCTTACTCTATTAAGTACTCCTTTAATTACTCTAGTGCCTCTGCTAATAATTAGGAACGACTAGGTTCCTACTTCTACGCAATCCTCTTCTATATTTTGTATAAACGTGCCTAGTTTAAGCATGTCTATTATATTTACGAGGTATAACACTACTCTATTATTAAAGATAGTGCAGTTTAATAGTAGGTAAGCGTCGAAATCTATTATTAAATAGGCGCCGAGGTGCTTTGTTTTGCTAAGCAGCGCTAGGTCAATTAGGGCAGCTTGTATAGTCCTAGGATATTCTAGGAGTTTTGAGCTTTTAGCTAGCTCTTGCGATAAGCCTATCTATCCCTTTTTAACTAGCGCTGCCTTAAGAGAGTTAAATTCTAGCTCTTCAAGTCTTGTACGGATCTGCTCCTTATTCCTTTCTATAAGCTTAAAAGGCTTGCCCGTAAGGGCAGTTTTAACGCTTCTACATTTAGTAGGTAGCTATACGTAGCTCTTATTGCATAGGCACTTCTTTTAATTCAAGCCTCTAGGCTTTAGTTGCTAAGTTCTAAAAGTAGCGAAGATACTAGATCCTTAACTAGTTGCTCTTAAGTTGTGTTTATAGACTAGGGCTAAAAAGATCCTAGCTACCTCTAGTAGGGTAAGCGTTGTTATGCCAAGCACAGCATTTTGTATTACTACTTAGTACATAGTACGCGCCTAATCTAGCGCGAGTCTTATAGAGATTGTTTCTAAAAAGTCCTATACTGCGAGCTACCCTTTAAGTTCGGGTATCTTATAGGCCTTTACTTCTAAGTATATACTATTCTAATCTTTAAGCTAAAGCTCTACGTTTTAACGTCCCTGCTTTGCTTTGTCTAAGTAGGCTCTGTATTAGGCACGTACGTAGTTAACTAAACTAGCTTTAGTTAGGGCGTGCTCCTCCTTAAGTGCTTTAACTAGCTCTTGCAGCGTATTGTTCTGTCGCTTAGTTATTATTATAAGCGCTAGTCTTAGCAACTTTAGGTCTACTGTAGCAATTACCTAGTCCTATAGTTTCTAGAGTTTTACGGACTTAATTGCCTACTCGCTCGCGTTAGCCCTATACTTGGTAATCTCTATTTAATAGAGGGCATTTATTTTAGCGTGTTTAACGCTCGTTAGACGAGTTAGGCGTGCTAGAGCTACTTGTTTAACTGTAGGAGCATCTAGGTCAATTTCTTCCTAGAGTTCTTTGATTTGTGCGTATATGCAGAGCTAGGTAAACTAGCTTAGCTAATTAGAGCGGCCCGTAAGCATATAGGTCCCCTTAGGGAGTGTAGCATCTATTACTACGCTACTCTCAGCGTAGGAGGAGGTATAGATTAGAGTAAACTAAGCTCGAAGACTCTCTAGCTTTTAATTGCGTAACGTAGAACAACGAAGCAGTTCTTAAAGCGCTGGGCTTATAACTATAACAGAGAATAAGGCTTGAGCTTAGGAATAATTAGGAGATAGATTATTAATTATTAGCTATATCTAAGCTACTCCTTTTATAGTAGTACGGTACTTAGTAGAGCTAAGGATCTGTAGGTTCTAGATGCGGGGAACTAAAGTTACTAGGTTCCGTAGAGAACGCCGATTAGCCGAGGCATCTATTGTAGGCTTCTGTACGCGACAATAAAATATCTATATCTTATTAGTTTATCTACTATTATAAGTATAGAATTATACTAGGTTCTTATAACTAGGTCCTTTAACTTTAAGAGTTTTGCTATAAAGTTAAGTAAGATTATTCCCTATAGTCTCTCTACTAGCTCTATTGTTTATAATAGTCTATAAGGTACGTATTAGTCTACCTTATTTCTATAATATTCTAGATATTCTACTAGTACTATTATAACTAATACCCTTACTTTTAGGATATAGTATTCCTAGACTAGGCGTCTAAGTATCTTCTTAATTTCCTAATAGCTATACGTAGGTAACTTATAGAATTATTAGATAAATTCCTTTTATATACTTTTTAGGACGTATATTTAGTTATATACTTATATTAACCTATTAGTAGTTTATTAATCTAAGAGTATTTCTAATTTATCTCTTACTTTATTTATTTCTATTTAGATCTATTTAGTCTATTTATATTAGGTTTATACTAGCTCTTATATAGCTATAATCTTTAGGTAGTTAAACTATAGTAAGCTATTATTTATCTTATATAGTATAGCTCCCTCTATTAGAGTATAGCCTATATTTAGTTTATGCCTTTAGCTAAGTGCGTCTACTCTTAAGTTCTCCTTTTCCTTGTAGTACTAAATCTTAAAGTTATATTCTACAAGAATCTATAACTATTAGTATTATTATAGGGTTAGTTCCTTATTAAGTATAAATCTAGTAAGATTCTTGTAATTAGTATAGACTACTATAGGGTATTTAGCCCCTTAGAGATATACTCTCTATTTCTTAAAATATACTATAATTATAAGTAGTTCTTTATTATAAATATTATAGTTTCTTTCTATAGGTATTATTATCTATATATAATAGTATATAGGGTAGAGGTAACTATTATTATCTTCTTAGAGTAGTACTCCTAATATTGCGCTATTTAAGGCGTCTATTTCTATTCTTAGTTATTTCTTTAGCGTATAAATTTATAGTACTAGTTCTTCTATAAATTCTACCTTTAATCTCTAGAAAGCCTCCTTTTCTTATTTTATCTATATAAATAGGACGTCTTTTTTTATAAGCTTATAAAGGGGGTTAGTAATATTAGTCTAGTTTAAGATAAACTTTTAGTAAAAGTTATAAAATCCTATAAAGGACTATAGTTATACTAACGTTTTAGAGTCTTTCTAGGTAAGTATTTCCTATATCTTTATAGGGTCTACTCTTAAGTATCCTAGTATAATTATATATCTAAGATACGTAGTCCTTTATATATAGAATTTATATTTCTTTTTATATAGCTATAGTTTTACTTATATTAACTTTTCTAGGATAGCTTATATGTATTACTTATTTTCTTTTAGTATTTTTAAGTATACTAGAATATTATCTAGGTATACTATAGTAAACTTATCTAGGTATAGCTATAATATATTATTAATTTAGGCCTAGAAAGTTCCTAGTATATTTATTAATCTAAAAGGTATTACTAGATATTTATATAGTCTACACCTTAATTAGACTACTATTTTCTATTCTTCTCTCTTAGCTATCCTAATCTAATAGTATATATTTCTTATATCTAGCTTTATAAACTACTAAGTATTAACTAGCTAATCCTAGAGTTCTAAGATTAAAGGTAGTAGGTATTAGTTTTTAATTATAATATCGTTTAGTTATTAATAGTTAATATATAGTTATTTTTCTATTATATCCTTCTTTAGTATAAATATAAGTAGGTATACTACTAGTAAACTAGATAGTTATATCTATCCTTTCTTAAGGCTATCTTAGATATATTCTTATAGTATTTTATCCTCTTTAAGGGTTAGCTTATAGATAGGTCTATACTTAGGCGTTGTTCCTAGTTTTAATAGAATTATTATATCCTAAGGTTAGTATTCTAGTAATATTTCCTCTAGTATAGTAAAAACCTCTTATAAGTTGTTATATTCTAGGGGTATAATTATCTTCTTATAGGGTATTTTTTCTACTATATATAGGTATACTATATACTTATTAGTTTTTCTAGGCTTGTAGAATATAACTATTCCTATTTTCTAGTTAATTTATAGGTTAGCTTATTTAAGCTATAGGGTTCCTAGAATAATATCCTATCCTCTATCTATTTCTATAACGTCGTATATAATAGGTCTAGTTTAGCCTTCTAATCTAAGGTAGGCTATCCTTGTTTCCTCTATAACTAGGTTTTTAAAGGCCTTTCCTTTAATTATTATAACGTTATAGCTATACTATTTTTATTTAGTTAGAATACGTCTAATATTTATATATTGCTATAACGTAAAGTTTCTTATTACTCTACTATCTATTATAGCTATAACTAGCTAATCTCCTAAGAATCTATATATAAAGATTCTAGAGTCGTAGTTTATTTATCTTATAGCTTATAGCTATTTATTCTTAGGTTCTTATTCTTCTTCTTTTACCTTCCTTATACGTTTCTTAAGTTCTATATATTCTAAATATTCCTTATTAGTATAATAAGTAATAGGTCTTCTAAGGTAGTATTCTATAAGCTATATTAGTAGTAGCTCTATATAAATATATCCTAGTCTATTCTACTAGGGTATTAGTTACTAATCTTTAGTTAACTATTTATCTATCTTATAATATTTATAGTCTTCTATAAGGTAGTAGGTCTAGTCTAACTATTAATATTTAGTATATTTAGGGTTTCTTAGCTAACTATTCTTTAATATCTATTTAGGGTTAATCTTCTAATATTATATTAGGATAGGTTAATCTATTATCTTATTAGTATACTCTAATAAACTTATAACCTCCTTGTTTCCTATAATAAACGTATCTAAGGTTCTAAGGTTTCTAGACTTATCCTTAATAATAATATTAAGTATTTCTAAGAAAATATATTATTACTTAGGTATAACTTTACTAGATGCTATATCTATAGGTAAGTCTTCTAAGGCTAATTCTTTAATAGGCTCTTTTTAAGTTACTACTAATTATACTCTTTCTAGCTAGTATCCTATACTTACCTTTATATTACTATACTCTTTATAGTAGGTATTATAGTACTTAGTCTAGTATTTCTTTATATATTTACTTATTCTAGCTAGCTTTACTAGTTTTAGTATTTCCTTAATTTCTTTAGTTACTACTACTTATTCCTTTTCTAATCCTCTATTATTTAGGGCCTTAAATAGGTAGTTTCTAGTAAAATATCTTAGTTTTTTATAGTTAAAGTATACCTTTACGTCCCTAAGCTTTTACTTATTAGGGTCTACTTATCTATTCTAGTTAGTACGCTTATATATAGTACCTAGTTATATAGGTTCTAAACTATATAGGTTCTTTTTTAGTAGGCTCTAGTAGTATAGCTAGTTACGTATATTTATTATACTAGGTAGTTTATTCCTATTAAATATATATAATTAGTTATTAATCTTAATAGTAAGCTAAATTAATCTCTAAAGTATTTCTAGTATATCTATTAAAATAAGAGCCTATTAGAGTAATAGTTTAAGACCCTTATAATATTAGTCTCTTAAGGCTTTATTACTCTAATTTAACTTTACTATAAGTTACTTAAACTTTAAAGTATAGTAGGCTATAGACCTAGTCTACTTTAGCTTTTAGAGTTTAGCCTTTACTACTCCCTTTACGTCTACGTTTTTAAACGTAAGGCTTAATCTCTACTTAAAATAGTTATAGCTACTAAAGAGCTATTATATCTTAATACTTTTCTAGTTATTAGGGCCTAAGCTCTCTTCTAAATATATTTTAAACTAGTCTATTACCTTTTCTATAAGGTAAGCTATAATAAAAGATACTTTATAGGTTTTACTCTAGATTTAGCTAAAGTTAAGTATTATATAGATTAATATATTAGCTAAAAATCTTTTAAGTTTAGTTCTAGTACTATTAAACTTCTCTAGTATTTTAAGTTTAAGTAGTTTAGTCTTTATATTATTAATTTACGTAGTAAGCTTATAGATTTATTATACTACGTGCTATAGGAGTTCTTAATTTTCTTCTTAGGTCCTAAAGATTTCTTTAATCTAGATATTATTTATTGTAATTATTAGTATACTTAAAGATTACGTAGAGGTTATTATTATTATTATTAACCCTAATAGTTAAAGTATAAGGTAGGTTACTTAACTAGATAAAGTACCTTAGGGTTTAGGTATAATAGTAAGTTAGTAACTAAGAGTAGGGTAATAGGTAAGTATTACTAAAGGACTTAAGGTATAATAGAGTTATAGGTATATAAGTAAGGCTATAGGTCTAAGGTAAGACTTATACTTAAGCTTAACTATAAGGCTTTAAAGGTTATAAAGCCTCCTCTCTATATACTATAGCTATCTAGTAACTTAGTACTTTATATATTACTAAGTACTTATTAGTAACTTAGTACTTTATATATTACTAAGTACTTATTAGTTACGTATCTATATTGTAATTAGCTACGTTATCCTATCTATAGTCTAAGTAGTCTTTATAGTTATACTAGTCCTCTAATAGTTTTATTAGCTCTAGGTCTTATATAAAGTTATTACTTATAATAAATCTTATTATTAGCTTCTATAACTTTAACTATAATACTAAATTAATTCTTTAAGAATTAAATAAGCGTAGATAGTACTTTAATAATAGATTTAGCTAGTCTATTATTAGTAAAGTAGAAGTCCTATTAAAGTCCTAAATACTAGTTAGTAGCTAGTATCTAACTCTTCTCCTTATTAAAGCTTTAGACCTTATAGGAGTAGAAGTTAATAGTAATTTACTCTCCTAGGCTATTATAATTAACTTATAGTATATAGCTAATTTATTATCTAATTTTAGCTTTACTATAGGTATTATATTTAACTATAGTTACTCCTTTAACTTATACCCCTTAAGTTTACTAGATAAGGTACTTAATTACTACTAGTCCTAGATAGCTAAGTCTCTTATACTAGAGCTCTACTATTACTCTTTATAGACTTT
>JALNQA010000243.1:0-13592 GCA_028456235.1 Ophiosphaerella narmari | reverse complement strand
CTCTACTAGAGGCTCCCTAGGTAGCTTGTACGCTAAGTAACGTACGTAAGCTAGAGGCTTAGTTAACGCTTATACGTAAGCGCGTACACTAGCATAAGAGCTTATTGCTAGCATTAATTATTAACGTAATTAATTAACTTAAAAAGGGAGCTTATACAATAATACTAGAAGCTAAGTTAATACGCGATTAGATCTCTAGTCTTAAGAGAGCTAATAAGGCAGCTAGTAAGCGTAAATTATAAAAAAAGAAGTAGATTTAGAAGAAAGGAGTCTTGACAAAGGGATAGGGAGAGGATATAATTGCTTAACTAGAGGCTAATTACTAGATTAATCGTAAATAGCGCGAGAGTAGGCAGCGTTTAGGCTCGAGTTGCTAGGCTCGCGTACGCTGTAAGAGGTGTAGAGAGACTAGGTACAACTTGCGTACATGTAAGAAAGATAGAGAAGCTACTACTTAATTTATTATATAAATATATACTCTCTACTCTACTACGTTATTAAGTTGTACGCTTAAAGAGGTGCGCAAAGTTAGTTAGGTGCGCAACTTGCTTGCGTACGCAACTTACTTACTAACTACGTTATCTAAGCCTATTCTACTAGGGCGTTAGTTACTAGTCCTTAGTTAACTACTTATATAATTTGTAGTACTTGCATTCTTCTACAAGATAGTAGGTCTAGTCTACCTATTAGTATTTAGTATATTTAGGGTTTCTTAGCTAACTATTCTTTAATACTCTTCTAGGATTAATTTTCTAGTATTATACTATTACTAGTTTAGTAGTTATATCTTTAAATAATACCTATAGTTCTATAACCTCCTTATTTCTATATACTATTATTACTATATCTACTAGATTACTGCGATCGTTAACAATAGTTATAGGTAGTACCTCTAGGAAAATATATTACTATTTAGGGGTAACTTTACTAGACGTTTCTTCCTTAGGCAAGTCTTTTAGGGTAGGTTCCTAGGTAGACTCCTCCTAAGTTACTACTAACCTTACCTTTTCTAGCTAGTATCCTATACCTACCTTTACGTTGCTATACTCTTCGTAGTAGTTATTATAGTACTTAGTCTAGTATTTCTTTATATATTTACTTGTTCCTACTAGCTTAACTAGTTCTATTATTTCCTTAGTTTCCTTAGTTACTACTACTTGTTCCTTTTCTAATCCTCTATTATTTAGGGCTTTAAAAGGGTAGTTCCTTATAAAATATCCTAGTTTTTTATAGTTAAAGTATACCTTTACATCCCTAAGCTATTACTTATTAGGGTCTACCTTTCTATTCTAGGTAGTGCGCTTATAGGTAGCGCTTAGTTGCATTAGTTCTAGGCTATATAGGTCCTTCTTTAGTAGGTTTTAATAGTATAGTTAGTTACGTATATTTATTATACTAGGTAATTTGTTTTTATTAAATATATATAGTTAGTCGTCGATTTTAATAGTAAGCTAGATTAATCCTTAGAGTATATCTAGTATATCTATTAGAATAAGAGCCTATTAGAGTACTAGTTTAAGACCCTTATAATAGCGATCTCTTAAGGCTTTGTCGCCCTAGTTTAGCTTTGTTGTAAGTTGTTTAAACTCTAAAGTATAGTAGGCTATAGACCTAGTCTACCTTAGCCTTTAGAGTTTAGCTTTTACTACTCCCTTCGTATCTACGTCTCTAAACGTAAGGCTTATCTATTACTTAAAATAATTATAGCTACTAAAGATCTATTATATTTTAACGCTTTGTTGTTCTTTAGGGCCTAAACTTTCTTCTAGATATATTTTAAACTAGTCTATTACTTTTCCCGTAAGGTAGGCTATAACAAAGGACACCTTATAGCTTTTATTCTAGATTTAGCCTAAGTTAAAGGTTATGTAGATAGATATATTAGCTAGGAATCTCTTAAGTTTAGTTTAGGTGCCGTTAAACTTCTCTAGTATTCTAAGTTTAAGTAGTTTGTTCTTTATATTGTCGATCTAGTTAGTAAGTTTATAGATTTACTATATTGCGCGTTGCAAGAGTTCTTAGTCCTCTCCTTAGGTCCTAAGGATTTCTTTAATCTAGACATCGTTTGTCGTAATCGTTTGTCCGCTCGAGGATTGCGCGTAGGTCGTTATCGTTGCTGTTAACCTTGATAGTTAAAGTGTAAGGCGGGCTGCTTAACTAGACAACGGGCCTTAGTGTTTGGGTATAGTAGCGATTTAATGACTAGGGTAGTAAGTAATAGGCAAGCGTTACTAAGGGACTTAAGGTGCAGCGGGGTTACAAGTGTGCAAGTAAGGTAGTAGGTCTAGGATAAGACTTGAGCTTAACTATAAGGCTTCAATAGTCGTAAAGCCTCCTATCTATATACTTAGCTAGGTGGGTGACTTAGCACTTCGTGCATCGCTAAGTGCTCGTTGGTGACTTAGCACTTCGTGCATCGCTAAGTGCTCGTTAGTAACTTAGCACTTCGTGCATTACTAAGTGCTCGTTGGTCACGTGTCCATGTTGTGATCTGCTGCATCGTCCCATCCGTGGTCCGAGTGGCTCTCGTAGTCGTGCCAGTCCTCCAATGGTTCTATTGGCTCCAGGTTCTGTGTAGGGTCGATACCCGTAACACTAGGTCTAGGGAAGATAAATCGTACGATAGATTAGTACCTAGCACGCCTACGTAAGATATATGATAGATATAATACTAAAGAATCTCGCTTCCGAATTTGAAACTATTAGCTATACAGAATGTAGAGAAATTAGGTGTGTTTTGAGGAGCTTGTGCATTGGTAATAGTAGGCCGTGCTGAAAAAGCTACTTTCGCAGTTAACCGAGAGCGCGGGTGTGGCTAGGCAGAGCGCTAGTACAAATTAGTTAATTACAACGGCTGCGCAGCGTAATAACTTAAAGGGTTATAGTGCGGTTTTTATCAACGAGATCGATCGGTGTGTAATAGCTGCAACTACCGAGCTAATTTATAACCTGTAAGCCTAGGATACATATAGTCACGTGGTCTACTACTGACTAATCAGTCTATTCACATATGTATATCAATCTTACATCGTACACCTACACATGAAAAAAGATACCTTGTTCTCAATCATTACTACCCCGCTTACAGAAACACACGTCAAAGTTTCAAAGAAATACACGCAGCTGTCTGTGCACCTTGGCATACTTTGTTTGGAGAAAGCAAAGAAATACGGTAGATTCTTTCGAAGAATAGGATGGAGAAGTATCTTAACTTTAGTCTAGTAGCTCTAAGTAATAAGGGCGCATTTAAGTGCTCTGTAACGACGTCTTGTTTACACCCTCCGAGGACAACTGCACTACACGCAAAAGCGCGTTCTACCGCCGACAACTCGCGCATATTAGGTTTAGATGTTTTTGGATGGACTCCTTTGTATTTCCGTTGTTTTCGGCGACTTATTTTACCCGGATTGGCTTGTTTTGGGGGGTGTAGTTGTGGCTGCAAACGATAGAGTTGATCAAGTTTTGGATGTTTGGTAGGTGGGGCCCGTGCGTCTCGGAATATGCCTCAATTGATACTAGCTCCTTACACGTCGAAGCCCTAGGCTACTTGCTGCTCGAAGACTGAGTGGTTGTACCCTATGGAAGATGTCCTTTCGCAGACGACTCTCAAGACAGTAATACGCAGCCGTCGCAGATATCGCAGAGCAAAAGCGCAGCGGTCCCGGCCGCCGTTCCCGCCCGAAGCTCGACACGCCTCATTCGAGGAATGCCGCTCGATTCGAATTACACTCTCCACACCTGGTTAAAACACTTTGAACGCGACAGGAGTATGGACGGAACGCGGTCGGACCCGAGCAAGCATGATCTACTGGGATTTCCAGGTGTAGGAGCAGAACATCCCAAGATCTACATCAGGGAGCTGTGGCTGGTCGCGGACAATGATCGCATAGATTGCCCCAAGTTCTTGGACGCGGACGTTTGCGAGCTTGCAAAAGCAGCAAATGGGGTAGTCAATACATACGTCGAGCACGAGGATAAGCGCCATGAAGAGTTGTGTGGCGGCGCTTTCCTTGAAAAGGATGCTGCACATATACTCACCTACCAAGGTTTTGGATGGCGCATTTGGGGCGAAAGTTCTAGGGCTGCGACACGGTTGCAGAGTAACCTACCAGGAACGTACCCTCGGTAGGGCGTCCAGACAGACTCCAGATATAAGAAACACGACGAAGACAAGTAAGCCTAATGGCCTGTAGGTTCCACGACTGGACCACTGATCTCTACAGAATAAGTATAAATTTACGATATTAGATAGCTGCTCGCATACAGGCTAAGATCAATGTCCCATGCAAAGACAAAATACGCATTCCAACAGTGCAGCTACTACAGCTCTCGTCACAGTCAGGCCGGCATCGACGGAAGCATCACATAGGTCTCTCGCTAGTAACGGCGGAAGCAGAACTGAACGCGAGCAGCAATCACTCTAGTAAGCGAAGATGCATAGGCGTCGCCGATGACTTCTATTCAGGTTCAGAAGCGGATTTATGTCAATCGAAGCGCAACCTGCCTAAACGGTCGAAGACAGGCAATTCGAAGCGTCTGCCACAAACTCAGTCTCCGCAACACAGCCGCACCGCCCAGGAATCTGTTGAGTCTGGGGAAACATGCAATAATTCTATTGAAGCCTTTCTGTCACAACTGTCACCCCTTTCAACTGTGACTTCCGTGGATGACGCATATATCGAGACCACAACAGACATTTGCGGCAACAGCACCAGCAACAAGAACAGCAATAACGTTAACGTCGATAATGGCGGTTTATGCCGAGCCGATCAAATCAAGCAGAAGCTGCAGTTCGACCTTACTTGTCTCCTCAAGAATGAGTTAGATTTTACCGACATACTGCATAAGGTTATACAGCCCACAAAGCTGCTGTATTCATTAAGTCCCCACCGCGAGCCACACGACGACTTATATGTAGAGTTCCGAAACTTCAATGGAGCATTGGAGCATTGGGAAAGTCTTATCGCAAAGCGCACGGGTTCTGCTAGTGCCACACAGTTGGCAGGAGTCGAATTGACCAGCGAAATTTGTAACATATGAATGAAATTTCAACCCTATGCAGATATGGTTAACAACACTTATGCTGTCCCTATCCAGCATTCTTGGCCTTGTCGATGTGCTACGATTGAGTGTTAAGGACTTTCCACTCGCCTTAGGCTTAAGCAACTTCACTCTTCAGACTGCTCCGCTTTCCTTGAGTTGATCACCAATACTCTCGCATCGGCGACAGCACTGTCAGGATATTGCCTGTGCTCCAACAAATAGAGGTGAGCCTTAGCTCAGCTAACCAACTCCAGCACCTGACGAGCAAAGTCGTCGGCGGGTGGTTCGACCGTTTTGTCATCGCTGCCATCCGACCTATTGAAGGCGATGCGGAAGAGGTGGTAGCCGATGCGACCTCCATCACAGCATGCTCGCATGAATGTCGAGCTACCTAGTCATGGCCACTAGGTAGTAACTCATTGTGCCACGCGGATGTTACCGGTGCATCACCCCTACGACTTATTATTAGGTCTTCGGTCTAATGAGTGCCTGGACATGTTGGCACAGATAAGCAACCTGCTGTGACGCCAAATGATGAGCTATCACAGGGATACTAGGACTCTTGTGTCTATTCAGCTTGCGCAGATGACGCTGTTGTTCCACTATCAGGTCACGCTCCGAAGGCCCGCTGACACTAGCTGTATATACCATGCTCGTTATGCATCATGCTATTGCGCCGGCTGTAGGCTTATCGGTCTACGGAGCAACGATCACGCAGTCGGAAGCTTCTATCGTGTTCTGGAGGATCTGGAAAAAAGCACGTAGGATCCGGTTATTGATGGGCTGCCCACCTCTTAACAGGTCTAGGTCTCCTTCCTCTAGAATGGCATCGGTCGGAGGAATAGCGTGGCCAACGTTGGCGTCATGAACCTCGATGCAGGTAGCTTCCTTGAAGGGCTGTACAAGTGGTCGCTCGTTTGGGTCGCTCTGAGGTTCTGCTACTGGTTATTCTCTGGCAGCCTGATCAAGAAGACGAACATACCTTTTGCGAGCAAACTCGAAGCGGCTCTCAAGTCCCAAGCACACCGTTTGAAATTGCTCGGCACGCCTTTGACACCCCTTTGCCGCTGATGCCTTGCCTCGTCCGGTTTTGCCTTCGCTAGGGACCAAGGAAATTTCAATAGATCGGAGACATGCGGTCTCCAGACCCCTTTGCAATGTGTCTCAAGCTCGTTGAACAATGCTAGTCCATCGCTTCCCTACTGACCGAAAACTCTGTTAGAGGTGTTGGAACTGCGCCGTTCACGCCTCAGCTTCTTGCGGGAAGGACTTGTTTTTGGTGGACGTTGTCTCTTGCGGTGAGCTATGGGATTTACTATTAGCAATGCGGCCTCTGGGCAGTAGAGATCAGCTCCTCACAAGCTGGTTTGTAAGACTCGTCATCGCTCTCAGATTTCAATACGTCTTGCACGTCGGCGACTTTGAGACTTGTACTTTTCTTACCGCTACGTGCTGCTTTCCGCGCACCTAGCGGTCTGTTCCGAGTCGCTTCTGGCTCTCTCCTGGTCGTTCCTGATCAGGTGGTCAGCAGGCTATCGGGCTGTACTGGGAGAGGACACGTACTCGAGATCGCGTGCACTCCATGCAACTGGGCTTGTCCTGAACAGGCGGTCCCTCGCTTAATGTCAGGTCACCTAGAAAGGCATGATAGCTAGCGGTGCGTCGCTTGTGAACGTCGGTGATGCCGGTGGATTACAAAGCTTCTACCCTGCCTCTCTAGCTGAAGGATATGAAACGATAGACGTGATCTATAGTGCCCCGGCATGCCTCATCGGCTCGTCCGCCTCGATGGGATCGTTTCAGCAGGTCCTAGCATCGTGCACCTTCACGACCATGGTGGAAAATACCGGAATATTGCTCGTCCGTGGTAATACAGCAGATTTCTACGATTGTCCCTCTAGGATTTGAAACTGCTGGCTATAGCCTTACCGGGGGCAGCCTCGAGCATTTGACACCGCGTCGGTCGTTGATCGCGTCGGTCGAGAGCTCGATAACATGGAGGATGAGGGAGAAGTCCATTGGCGCCGTGGGGCGGAGAACGAATTCGAGTAGTGTTGGTTCGCATATGGCAAGATACATGCGTCAGCGCCAGTATTGTGCGCCTGATATCGTTGCCAGCCGGTCATGGCGAAATGCACAGCGCGCACAGGTCGCGGCGGTAGGATAAAGTGCCAGAATTATCAGGCATCAGTGCCGCTGGGAGCCATTTCACTTGCTGGATCGACCAATCAAATCAAATCATTAGCAATCGTCCCATGATGGTCATGCGGGCTCTGTGATCATTGGACAGAGGACAGAAGCGAGGAGAAACATCCATGCTGTTTGGGGATTTTGACCAATGCTGGCTGCGGTGGACGGCATACCGCCCCCCGCAATGCACATCCTACAAGTCAACGGGATGATTCAAGCCAGAATAATTGTCTTTTCAGAGAAATAATATCCAGTGACGAGTGTATAAACGGTTGCCATGTGGTTAACAAATATGCCAAGATGCAAATGCAGCTCTCTTTGCTTCATGAGCGCCAATGAATGCCTAGTCATTTGAACGAGGAAGGCCTTTTCCTGACACATGGGCGTTTGGCTGTGGTAGCGGTTCGTCGGGAGGTCCATCAACAGGGAGGAATTGATAGCTGTTATGTCGTGATGTCCTACCCGTAGACCGACGAAACAGGCGACGAGTTAAACGAATTGCAGACCTTTCATTGGGGTCGGGGAGTTGAAGCCCTATTGCTAAGCTCAGCATGAACAGACCGCATTGGAAATCCAGCAACTGACAATCCAAGCACGAGTGAGGCGAGAATGATGAACATGAGGCCGGTGACAAGTAAATGGTTTGCCAGTCGCTTAGACGCGCGGTTGGGTAAATCTCGAGATACCTGACGTATTGCTACCATAGCCAAAACCTGAGAGGTGACTGGCACAAGGTAGGCGAGTTCGAGAGGGGCTCGAGTTGGGCCGACGCCGCAAATGATCGCAGCCTCGAAGATTTCGAGAATCACAGCTATCATCCACCACTTTATTTTAACCCATGGAACAGCGAATGCAGACGTGATGGCGATGATCTGACTATGACTTAGAAGATCTCGTACACCGCAGCTCTCACTTACGGACAGAGTCGACGTTTTTTGGGGTGACGGGGACAGATTTCCCAACATCAAGCCAGTAGCAGAAGCGGCCGGCGCGGCCGAAAGGGCCGTACACCGCTCGCCGCTCTCCGATGTGTGATGCGTCATCTTCAACTTGGTGTGGGACTACCAGTAGTGGTTTGAGACCATACCCCACTCATTCTGATTGGCCAAAACAGACCAGAACCCCAAACGCCACGACAGCATGCATATTATGATAAGGATTCGGACGAAGTGATGTCATTTCAGTCTGATAGAGTGGTCTGGCAAAGTGGCGTGCTGATCTGTTGTCCTACGTGTGAGATCTTAATTGGGGCCGACGCATGCGACATGTCTCAGAAGAGCACCCATTCTCCGACTTGAGAACAAGATGGAGACTTAATCATGTGTATTTGAGCTTTTAGGTTTACGGAAGAATCAAGAGGCTCAACTTGTAAAGCAGTACATATACTACATATGATTACGATGCACCATCTCCATGTCCCACTTTACTTGTCGCTTGAGCTCAAATTTTGAAAAGAACGGGACCATAAATTGGAGAAAAGGTGATACTGAGTCCTGTTCTGGGACCCATCATTCGTGGCCGTAAAATGGGACCACACCACCAATGTCTGGGGGCGCAAGAGTGGGTTTCGAGGCTGAACAAGTCAGCTGAGTTTGACGTCGCACTCGACCCGGGACGGAGACTACGGCCGGTTGATCTCTTCGGAGAGCTGTTTACAGTAGAAGTGGTCGGTGCTGGCTTCGCAAAGCCTGCGAACGCTCGGTATTATACTCTGCGGTTTCCACGAGTGTTGAAGGTCCATAATGATCGATCGTTCAAGGATACCATCAGGCGTCGACGTAGGTCGGTGGATAACAAGAAAGCGAGACTTCTACCGCAGCAGGTCCATGAGTGGATGACCTTACATGTGGCATCAACTTCACACTGCCTCTCGAAAGTGCACAATTGGGCGTAGTTGGGCCACTGTTGGGCACCCTCGCTGCATTTAAAATAGGAGATGTGGCCCAATGGCAGCCTTACTCGGCCAGGCACAAGGTTCTCTCACTAGTTGCCCGGTTCGTGTGGCATCAACTTCGAAAGTGCACAATTGGGCGTAATTGGGCCACTGTTTGGCATCCTTCGCTGCATTGAAACAGGAGATGCCAATGATGTCTCTGCGTTCTGCGTGGGGAAACTCCCCACCACCTCAGGATGCATGAGCATTTCCAGAATACATATGTTGGGAGCCTATAGAACCCGGAGGACCCTCAGCCTGCCGCACAGCAGCTGAACTTCCACACCGAATGCCTCTGTACCCTCTTGAATAGCTAGGTATTTGGCTTCCTGTTCTCGGTTATCCCCTAACTCTAAGTGATCGCCGCCGCCGTGGTCAGTGTGGCCTTGGGGACAATTGTTGTGAGGTCCTCTATTCCCCACAATCCATTAGCTTTCCAGTGTTCTTTCGTGCGCCCGATGTGGATGTGTTCCACAACATTGTGGGGTGAACAAATGGTGTGAGATGGAGTATTTCCATTTCCACGAGCGTAGCTCTCTGGCGCGACCGCCGAAGAAACGTCGCCAGGGATCGCCTCCAACTTGGGTCAACACCCGCTCAGGTACGGATGCATTTCAGGTTTCCTCATGGTGTGTTGCGAGGCAACCAAACGCCAGGAGGAAGACGAGGCATGGGCAACGTGGCTCGATCTCATTCACCGACGCAGCAGTTATAATTGATTTCCTGATCAATGTCCCGACAAGAGTTGGAGAGAAAGCCCTGTTTTCACAGCTTACCTTAGACCCAGCCAGGCGATGATAGGCTGTCGTTCGAGTTACATTGGATGATGATTCGCAAGGTTCCTCTCATCGCTTCCACCCACTGCCACTGGACTTGCATGCTTGGACGAATCTGAGTACTTCATTTCCTGCGCTTGACGCGGGGTATGTGGGCTAATTTTGGGATCTAGTAAGTTGGGCTCCAGAGTGAGGTCTTGTTTGAAGGAGGTACTTCGTGTGACATGAGGCACTGCCCAAGACTCTAGGAAGAAGTGCAAATCCACTTTCAGCCTAACGCACTGCGCAGCCGAAATCATCACCGCATGCCAGTTGCAAAGAGGACACCCTGCTTATAAGCCCATAATCACTCTCACTCTTACACTGGCCCTCAAGGGTAGAGCCCACTCTGACAAGGACTCTTGTGCCAATAAGCACTTATCTTGTTGACTTATCATCCTCTCGTTCGTCCCATTTCCAGCATTCCAAGACTTCAATACCTCGACCCCGCTCATGGCTTCTAGTGCTCCTACAGACGGCTCCGCCAGTGACTCTACTGCAGCGTCAGCTGCACTAAGGGGAGCGGGGCTTAATCCCAGACCTCTTGACGATGAGACGCTACAGGTCCAGGAGGAATTTTTGGGTCTAATAACGGATCAAACATGCCAATCCGCGTCCAATGACGTATGCTTCACCTCCACGCTCTTGGTCCTTGCTGAGAATTCTAACGTGTAACAGAAAAGTGTCATGATTGTGGGAGCTGGCATCTCGGGTCTCTGTGCCGGCTACGAGCTCAAGAGGCGAGGGTTTAAAGTTCACATCCTTGAGCGATCTTCCCGAGTTGGAGGCCGTATCATCACTTTTCGCGAGCCCTTCTTTGCCCCCGGTCTGGACGCTGAGGGTGGTGCCATGCGCATCCCCGAGAACCACCGGCTTGTGCATCAGTACCTCAAGGAGTTCAAACTAGATAATAAGCTGATTGAGTTTGAGATGAAGAACAAGGTTATCTATCTCTCGGGCTATCAAGGAGGGAAGAGCTTGGACATTGCCAGCTTCGAAAATCTCCTGCGCAGCAGAGATGATGAATTGTTAAAGCTCTTTCCAGACCTCAACGAGAATGAAAAGGGGAAAACAGCTGATGAACTCTTCTATAACGCCACCGGGGAGGTCCGCGATGCCTATCACGCTGCCAGGGATGAAGCTAAGAGCAAACCCGGGGCCACCGAATGCGAACTGATCAAGGCCGGCTATGAAGGTATCACCAAGACGTACGACAGTTACACTCTCCGCTCATTCCTGGAGCAAAAGGCAGGGTGGAGCCAATCTGCTATTAGGCTCTACGACCTGAGCAACGCCCACGTCGTGTTCGAGAATGGCTTCATCGAGTCGCTCAAGGACGCTTTCCTTTCTAGTAATACGGACGGCCAGGAGGCCAAAATGAAGCGGCTCGACGGTGGAATGGACCAGCTGTCCAAGAAGTTCTATGACCAACTCCAGAATGAGATCACCTTCGGAGCGCGCGTCCGGGAGGTCTGCCACCGGACCGAAGGCGAGGGCGCCGATGGCAAGATCCTTACCTACTACGAGACAGCCATGGGAAAGGCCGGGAAGCCTGTCGAAACGGACTACGTCATTTTCACTGTCCCGTATCCCGCCCAGCGCCTGATTAGCAAGTCCAGACGCTTCAAGGAGGCCAAGGAGAATGCCATCAGGGAGGTTCGCTACATCCAAGTGACCAAGGTCCTTTTGCAGTACAAGAAGTGCTGGTGGAAGGAGAAGGTTAGCAACGGCGGTGGAATGGTCTGTGATCTGCCGATTCGTTACACCATGTTCCCCACCAACGGCACCCCCAGCAACCAGGGGTCCTCCAACAAGCGCGGCGTCATCATGGCAGCATATGTCTTCGGCCAAGACGCCTCCCTCCTCGGCAGCATGGAGCCCACAGACCGAGTAATCCAAGCGGCTCTCGACCTCGAGACCGTCTTCCCCAACAACATGCAGCACCTTGAGACGGGCACTTCGCAGGCCTTCTGTGAGGATCGGATGGCCGGCGGCAGCGCCTTTTGCTACTTCGGCCCTGGCCAGAAGACAAGGCACCACGAGGCCATGCGCGCGTCCGACTGGCCCTACCCTGTAAGCGCAAACGGTGAAACGCCTTGCACGAATCGCGCCCTCTTCGCGGGCGAGCATGCCAGCTTTGCGCACGGATGGATCCAGGGCGCCATCGGCGTAGCGCTTCGGTGTGTCAAGGAGTTGATTAACCCTCCCGTTGTGACGGTTTAGGTGGAGACCGCTGAAGGGGACGGGCAAGGGTAAGGGGTTGGCGGATTGCAAGACGGAGTCCTGATTTGCGCTTCATCCCCGGCAGTGATCACGTGGGAGCAATTCTGCGACTTCGCGTCCCATCTGGCCAGGGTAGCTGACCGGGACGTCTCCGGGCGGTACGCCTACTGTGGTGGTAGGGGTAAGTAGTCAATATGGGTCTCCTCGCTTAACAGCGACAAGGGGTATTCACGTAGCAATTTTACGACAAACAACTCACTCTTTTAACTATTAAATACTACGATTCTTAGCTATGATGCATGTCGAATAAACGAGGAAGGCACTATATCTACAATGGGCGAGCCGATTAAAGTGTTTTGTAGTTTAATTGGCTGAGAAACCCTAAATACGTGACGTTTAATCGGATACATAGATAGAGCCGCACCGATTAATGGGCAAGGTAGCTCCGTTTATGATGCAACTTCACGGTCTAATGTAGAAAATTCTGCGGAAACGATTGCACTAACTTTCACAATGATCCGACGACAGGGTAATAAGATATGTAATGAAATGTAGTAGGGTTGTGGTGTTCGTTAGGGTAGGCCGTGCACTTGCGATAACACTATTGTCGCGTACAGAAGCCCGCCATAGATGCCTCGGCTGATCGGCGTTCTTTACGGAACCTGGCAACTTTGGTTCCCCGCATCTAGAACCTACAGATCCTCGGCTCTACTGAGCACTGCACTACTACAAAAGGAGTAGCTTAGCTATAGCTAATAATCAATGATCTATCTCCTAATCATTCCTAAGCTCAAGCCTTATTCTCTGTCACAGTTATGAGCCCAGCGCTTTAAGAACTGCTTCGTTGTTCTTGTCAGATAAAAGGGGTTCAAAAGGTGGCTACTATGAGCACGAAAATGGGAGAGATCTGAGATTGAAAAGATGGATCAATGCAGTCAATATTGAGTGAGTAGAACTGATTGATTGATTGCTCTGTTCTGCTGTTGCTCTTTGATTCTATCTGCCATCGCACTCCTCTATATATCCTCAGCTCTATCAGCTGCTAATACCTCGGCGATGGCGAGGCCTCGGTCAGGGCGAGCCTCAGTCAGGGCGATGCCTCAGCTGGCGTTGAGCTCATGCAAGGGTTGGGCCTTTGAGTCCTTTGTGCCTCTGCAAGGGATGAGCTGGTGCGCGGGTCGGCGCCCACCTCAGCTGAGTCTGGATGCATCAAGATTCCACTGGTTTGCTGGCCCAGCTGCCGGCGCGATGCCGGCGTTGATTCTCACAAAGGTTGAGGTTGCTCGCCGGGCTCTTGGCGCACGCGCGATATCGATCGCCACCAACGTCACTTCATCAACGTCAACTCATCAACGCGAGCCTACGAGTCAGCCCATGGGTCAGCTCGT
>JALNQA010000242.1:0-13596 GCA_028456235.1 Ophiosphaerella narmari | reverse complement strand
GTTATAAACTTACTAATATATACTAATATTAGTAAGTTTATATAAACTTACTAATATTAGTATATATTAGTAAGTTGCAAACTTACTAATATAGGTAGAATTTAAAGATAAAAGAGATTACTCCCTTATAGTAACTAAGTAGAGGAATATAGTAGCTAGGTAGAAGGACTTAGTAGCTACTATCTATAAGCTTACTTTAGTTATAGGTTACTTAGTAAGTTTATACGTATTACTTATATATAATATATACTAATATCTTCTTAGGTTACTCTTCCTACTACTAATAATAATAAGGATAATAATAATAAGAATAAAGATAAAGATAAGGACAAGAATAGCGCTAGCCTTATAGGTAGAGAGGATAGTATAGGTAGAGTGCCTAAGGATAATAAGGAGGGTAATAGGCCTAGTAGTAAGGATAAAGAGATAGAAGATAAGTAAAGGGTTTTTTATTTTATAGTATAGTTATTTTTTATATATATAGATACCTAGCTATAGAGCTATTAAGCTTAAATAAATAAATTACTCTTTAATTATATTTTAGGTATATAAATTAAGTTTTTTATTTCTACTTTAAATATAGAGTACTTTAAGCTAATTTAAACTTATTAATTAATTTATCTATATCTTTAAAATCTATAGTAGGGGTCTATGTATTCTAGGATTTATTATATCCTTTCTATCTTAGGAGGTACTCTATTTACCCTTTTCTCTAACGTTTCTTAAGGATTTTCTTAACTTCCTATACCTCTTCTCTTTCCTCTATTACCTTAGGTAGATAGGTATTATCTTCTATACCTATCTAGGATTTCTATCTCTTAAGGAGAGAAATATAGAATACGTTGTAAATACAATAATAAGGTAGTAGAATTAGATAGTATACCTACGTTCTAACTACGTCTTATACTTAGAAAGGACTAATAAATTTGTTAGATAGCTTCTTATATAGCTAGTAAGTAAGTTTTAAGTTTTTTATACTTAGTAGGACTAAATCTCTTTTCTTAAACGTTTCTAGTTTATATTTATTATTATAGTATTATACTTAATATACTTATACTTTTTATAAGGATTTTATAAGTATTATTCTTACGCTATATATATACTTTACTCTCTAGATTACGTCTAGTACCTCTCTCTCTAGCCTACTATCCTTAGAAGGGTATATAAAGATTAGGTATTTACCTAATATAGTATAAAAAGGGGTAGTCTTTATTACTTTATAAACTAAGTTATTGTACGCAAATTATATAGTCTTTAATAAGGTTACCTAGTTATCTTAATTTATTAATATAAAGATTCTTAGATATTACTCTAGTATCTAATTCTAGTATTTAGTTTACCTATTAGTTTATAGGTAAAAAGCTATACTTAGCCTACGCTTTACCTATAATTAGTAGTATATCTCTATCTAAAATTCTAAGGTAAAGATTAAGCCTCTATCTAATATAATACCTTTTTATATTCTATAATTTAAGATAATATTATTAAAGTATACTTCTACAAACTATTATATGTCCTACTTCTTACGTACTAGGATATATATAGCTATCTTTAATAAGTAGTCTACTATTACTAGTATTACGTTATAGACGCCTCCTAAGTAATCCTTTAAAGGTAAAAGGCCTATAATAAAGTCTAGAGAGACTTCTTTAAAGATATTACTTAGGATTAGTAAAGGGGTTAACTCCCTATATTATTTATACCTTAGTACTTTACTTCTTTAGTATATTATATAGGTTCTTATATATTCCTAAATATTTTAATCTATTAATAGCTAATAATAGTACCTAGTAATTAACTTAAGCGTTCTACGTATACTAAAATAACCTACTATATACAAGTTATAATTCTAAAGTAGAATCTCTTACTTAATAGTAGGTTCTTCTAGAATATACAATCTACCTTTATATCTTAGGACTTCTTTATTATCTAAGCGCTAAACTTATACTTTACTATAGTATTAAGTACTTTCTACTTTTATTAAACTCTCTACTTATACTTATATAAAGGCGTCTCTCTACTATAGTCTATATAAGGTCTTTAGAAAAGCTTTAAACTCTACTAATATAGGTTTACTACTAACTAACTCTCTAGCTATTAAGTATAGTATATATAGTATATATTTTATAGCGCTAGTAGTAGGGATCCTTTTAGTACTATAGTTTCTAGTATTATACGTCTTGTATATACTTTCTAAGCTTAGCTTAGTTATAGATCCTCTTACTCTACTTATTATCTTAACCCTAGCTATTATACTTGCTAGTTATAATTTTTCCTAAAAGGTAGGTAATAGGTATACTAATAATAGATTCTCCTATTTATAGTTATATCTCCTTAAAGGACTATCTATAGGATTTATCCTACTAGCCTAGTACTTTACCTTAAAATTAAAAGATCCTAAGTATATTACCTAGCGCGCTTAACGTAGGTTTAATTTCTATACTACGCGTATTAAGTATAGATTATTATAATCTATTAGTACCTAAATAGTATACTACGTACCTTTAAGGTAGTATCTCTATTACTTAAAGCTATAAATAATAGCTAGAAGTTTAGTATTATATATTTTATAGTTAAGTTCTACTTCCTATAGTTTCCTTAATATAAAGGTAACTAGATACTACTTCCTATTAAGATAAAGCTAAGATAAGATTCTAGATATTATAAAAGTAGACGCATCTATCTCTACGTAAATAGGTAGTACTAGGTTATAGTAGTATAAGATAGGCGTACTTATAAAGTACTTTTTAAGTATTTTAAAAGCTTCCTTTACTAGATTAGGCTAGTAAAACTCTTACTTCCCCTTTAATAAGTCTATAAGGAGAGCTATTTTCTAGGTATATCTCTTAATAAACCTTTAATAGAAGTTTATAAAGCCTAAGAATAATTATAATTCTTTAATACTAGTAGGCTCTAGCTATTATATAATAGTCTCTATATACTTAGGTTTAATATATATACTATCTCTAGTAATAATAAAGCCTAAGAAGTAGACTTTATTAGATATAAAAGTATACTTCTTTAAGTTTATAAAGAGTTCTACCTTTCTTAATACTATAAGTATAGCGTAGACTATGCGCTAGTAAACCTTAACATCCTTACTATATATATATATAAGTATATCGTTAAGGTATACTACGTAGATATAATCTAAGAGTCTACTAAGTACCTTGTTAATATACGCCTAAAAGCTTACAAGAGTATTTATTAATCTAAAAGGTATTACTAAGTACTTAAAATATCTATATTAAGTATAAAAAGCTATCTTCTACTTATATCCTATCTAGATTCTAATTCTATAATAGGTATCTTTAAGATCTAAGGACGTGTAGTAGTATACGCCTAATAAGTAGTCTAATGTCTCTCTAATTAGTAGGAGTAGGTACTAATCCTTTATTATAATTATATTTAATCTATAATAGTCTACGTAAAGGCGTAACTTCCTATCTTTCTTTAAGATAAAAAGGATAAGTACTCTAGCTAGACTATTACTATAACGTATCTAGCCTTTATAAAGAGCGTTTTCTAAGTAGGTATAGAGTACCTTAAGCTCTTATATAGAGAGGTTATAAAGTAGCCTATAGGGAGGCTCTTTACCTTCTATTAATAGGATTGCGTAATCTAAGTTTTTTAGGTAGAGTAAGGCCTATATAGTATTATTATTAAATACGTTATTGTATTTAGATAAGGTATTAGGGATATAGAGTTCCTACGCTAGTACTATAGCGTAAACGCGCGCTATATAGTCTAAGTTAATTATATTAGTTACTAGTACTCTTAATAGGTATAGATCTACCTTAGTTTCTCCTAGGTCCCTTATAAAATCTTTAACTATATATAGTTATATCTAAGTATATCCTTAGCGCTAAGTTTATAATCTATAATTAAGTTATATCTCTTCTTCCTTAAGAAATAGGTTTCTAAGTAGGAGGGCTACCCCCTCTTTATCTACTCTATAGGCTATAACCTTAGACCTATAAGTTACGTTGTTATTATCTATAAGACGTACTTAAAGCTTATAAGTAGTATAGGTACTTTACCTCTATACTCCTATCTAGCCTAGCCTAGAGAGCTTAGTATTCTAAATTAGCTCTAGTCCTATCTCTACTACTATCTACTAGCTAATAAGACTAACGTCTACCTAGGGGTTAAAGATAACCTAGAGCTTAGTTTCTAGTTTAGAACCTAAAGTAGCGCTATATATACGTTGTATCCCTAGTAAGATATTAATTACGTAGCGCTTTACTATCCTAGAGCTAATAATAAGGCTAGGCCTTTTCCTACTTAGTTTACGTAGACTAGAATATAGTTAGGGTTACTACTAGTATACTTATTAGCGTAGTACCCCTTTTTATAGTATTTATAGTATTTAATAGTAGACTTATCTACTATCTTATTTTAGGAGTTTTTTAATTCCCCTTTAAATTAAGTCTTCTTTAGGTTTAAGTTTACCTTACTTATACTATTTATATACTACTTATAAGTATTAGCTCTACCTTTTAGGTTTTACTTAAGAGTTAAGCTTAGAGTAATAAGGTTCTCTCTTATTACTAGGACCTAATAGTAATTAGTAATAGCTCTTTATAACTTAGGTTATAGTTTTAAGAATAGGTACTAGACTCTCTATTCTTCTATATATTTAGGAAGCTAGTCCTCTAGAATATCTAGATATTTAGTAAAAGACCTTATACTTTATTCCTTATATTAAAAGGCTATAGAGTATATAGTTACTACCTTTAGGCTATAATTAATAGGGTCTACAAGAAGGTCTAAGAGGTAGTTCTTAAAGTACTTCTATATAAGAGTCTTATCTACGTCTTAGTTATACTTGTAGTACGTATACTATAGCTTACGTAGGTCTCCTACAAGGTATTATATAGCCTAAAGGACTTTATCCTTTTCTTTCTTAAAGTCTTAGGGTACTAGGTAGAATACTATCTTATATAAGTAGCAAAATTCCTAGTATTCCTTTAAGAACTTACCCTTATATTCTATAGGGCCTTTAGGGTAGAGCGTACACTTTACGCGTATATCTTTAACTAGGGAGCTTATATCTTACTTATGTAAAGCTATAATAGTAATATTAGGGTTACTCTTAGAGAGTAGAGTAGTAGCCTATTCTTCTTCTAGACGTATAATCTCTTCTTCTAATACTTAAAGTATATATAGCTAGGCTAGCTTATTATATCTAATAGTTACTTCTTATATATAGTCTTTAATTATTATAGCTATACTTAGAGTATATCCTAGTTACGTACTACTTAAGCTCTATATAGGGTCTTACTTAGTAGTTTCCTAGGTATTTTTATCTATAGTTGTAGCGCGCTGTAATATACGTATATTTATTATCCCTAGACTATTAATAGTAAAGTATTATTATATAAAGGGGTAGCTAGAAGGTAATAGTACTTGCTATAGGCTATAGGAGATAGTAAAGAGATAATACGTATTTAAGTAAAGGTCTTAATTAAAAAGGTAAATAATACTTACTTAACTCTTCCTATAAGTAGGAGGCCTTTTATGCGCTAGTATAGCGTATTAGCTCTACCCTAGTCTAGTACTATAGATATTAGTATAGTTAAGGCCCTAGAGGTCCTAGAGTACTAAAGATCTTAAGATCCCTATAATTCTAGGTATCTCTACTAAGACCCTTGTTACAAAACTAAAGAAGATAGATAGGTATATAGTATACCTATACGTAGTAGAAAAAGGCCTACTTAGGAAAATTATACCCCCTAAGTATAATAATTTAAGAGAAGTTTTCTTAATACTAGAGGATACTCTACTAGAATACTAACTATAGGACGCTATAATCCTACTAAAACTAGGAATAATACCTAAGTATAGACCTATCTACAAGCTAACCCTAAAGGAAGATAGGATACTACAAGAATATATTAAGGATAGCTTAAAAAAGGAATAGATACAACTATTAAACTTACTAGCTATATACCTACTTATATTTATACTAAAAAAGGATATAGTAGAATATTAACTATATTTTAACTACTACTAGCTTAATAATATTATAATAAAGAACTAATACCTATTACTACTAATCTTAGACCTATAGGACTAACTAGCTAACGCCTAGTAGTTTATAAAGCTTAATATAAGAAACGCTTATTACTAGATTAGAATAGCTAAAGGAGAAGAATAGAAGATAGCTATTATATTACCTAAAGGACTATATAAATATTTAGTTATACCTTTTAGATTAACTAATATACTAGTAACTTTCTAAGCCTATATTAATAATATATTAAGACCCTACCTAAATAAGTTTATAATAGTATATCTTAACAATATCTTAGTATACTTAAAGATATTAAGAGAATATAAGTAGTAGGTATAAGTAGTTCTTATAAAACTAATCTAAGTAAAACTATAACTCTATAAAAAGAAGTATAAATTCTATATATAAAGGACTATATACCTTAGATATATAATTATACTAGGATACCTAAGAGTAGAACTTATAAAAATACAAGAAATACTTTTATAGAAAAGCCCTAAGTTACTAAGAGAGTTATAATCCTTTATAGAATTCTATAACTTTTATTAAAAGTTTATCTTAGTATAGATAGATATTACTATACTACTTTATAGACTTATAAAGAAGAATGTTCTATTTAAGTAGATATAAAGGGAAGAAGAATCTTTCTAAAAAATAAAGGAAGAATTTATAAAGGAACTAGTACTATAGATATATATACTAAAAAAGTAACTTAGAATAGAAATAGATACCTTAAACAGCGCAATAGTAGGAGTACTACTTTAAGAAGATAATAATAGCTACCTCTACCCTATATACTATTACGCTAAGATAATAATACCTATAGAAAGAAACTACAATATTTATAACAAGGAACTACTTATAATTATAGTATATTTTAAGAAATAGAGAGTATACTTCTAAGGAGTAGAATACCTTATAGTAGTTTATAGTAATTATAAGAACCTTACTAGTTTTATACTTAATAAGGAATTAACTCTAAGGTAATACTAATAGTTATAGATACTAGTAGAATACAATTTTAAGATTATATACTATAAGGGAAAAGAAAACTTAAGAGCTAACGTACTTAGCTAAAGACCTAAGCTAAATATAGGCTATACCCTAATAGAAGGAGCTATACTATACAAGGTAGACAATAGATTACTATAATTTAATTACCCTAAGATAGTAGCTACTTAAGAACTAGTAAGAACCTAGTATAAATAAACTAAATAGATCTAAGAAGAAATAAACAAAGTAAAGGATAAATTAGAAACGCTCCTAGATAAGTAAACTAATAATAGGTTAACGCAAGTATATAACTAAATATATATCCTAAAAAGTATATAAAAGGAATTTATCTAATAATTCTATAAACTACTAGTATATAGCTATTAAGGAATCGAGAAGATACTAAAATACCTAGTCTAGGAATATTATATCCTAAGGGTAAGAATATTAGTAATAATAGTACTTATAGAGTACCTAGAGTATTATAGAAATAAGGTAGATTAATATACGCCTTATAGACTATTATAGATAATAGAACTAGCTAAGAGGCTATAGAGAATAATCTCTCTAGACTTTATTATAAAGCTACCTAAGTTAAAGGACCTAGTTATAGGAACCTAGTATAACTCTATACTTATAATAGTAGATAAATTAACAAGATATAGATATTTTATCCTATACTTAGAAAGGATAAAAGTACCCTAGTTTATATATATAATATTATAAACAATCCTAGTAGAATATAGAGTACTAGATAAAATTATATTAGATAGAGATCTAAAGTTTATATTAAAGTATTAGTAGGTTTTTATAGTAAAACTAGGAATTAAACTAGGAATATTAATAAGCTTCTATCTATAAATAGATAGAGCTATAGAATAACTTAACTAGATAGTAGAATAATACCTAAGGTACTACCTTAACTATAAGTAAGATAATTAGGTAATATTACTACTACTAGCCTAGTTTGCTTATAATACAGTATACTATAGTATAATAGGAATAATACTATACTATATAAATTATAGATATAATCCTATAATAGGAAACAACTTAATTAATATAGAAATATACAGCTAAAGCGCGTAATAGAGTATAACAAGGATCTAAGAGATCTATAAATAACTTAAGATAGATACTAAATTAATAGATACTACTATAGAAAGGAACTATAATAAGAAGAGGATATAGGGACTATAATTTAAAAGGAGAGAAAAGGTCTAGCTATAATAAAAAAATATTAAGAGTACTAGACTAAGTATAAAGCTAAACTACGTTAAGATTAGCCTATACGAGGTAGAAAAATAAATTAAAGAAAGTAACTACTATCTTAAACTTCCCCTAATAATAAAGGTCTACCTAACCTTCTATATATTACTCCTAGAGAAGGTACCCTAAGACGCCTAACTAGTAGTATATAATATAGCTACCTATAGATAGGACAATAAGGAATAGGAAGTAGAAGAAATCCTAGCGTAACGCTAGCGCAATAAAAAAAACTACTACCTAGTTAGCTAGTAGGGGATAGACGATAAGGGTAAGCCTTAGGAAAATACCTAGTAGCTAGAAGACAACCTTAACTACCCTAAGTTACTAGAGGAGTTCTAAAGTTAAAATCCCCTAGCTTACTTTATAGTAACCTAAGAAACTTATTAAAGTTACCTAGGAGACGAGCGTTACCTAAGACGTATAGAGAGGCATCTAGAGAGGTAGTACTAGAGGGAGGAATATAGCTTACTTCTACCTCCTTAATATTAAGCTTAGCCTTAAGTACCTAGGACTAAGCTAAGGATTTTATATTATTATAAGCCTATAGCTTTTAAAGATAATTAACGCGAGCCTAATACTCTACTAGCTTACTTAAGAACTTAACTACTAACTACTTATAAGCCTTCTTAGTATTAGCGATCTACTCCTATAATATTTCTTAAGCCTAGTTAATAGCTTGCCCTAGAAGACCTTAGTAGTAATATAAGGATTATATTAGAATACGTACACTTAGCTATTAAAACTCTAGGATACCTATACTATTACTACGTATTTACACGAATATATACCTTATATACCTTACTATTATTTATAGATACTATATAATATAATCCTTTAGACTTATAACGTAGATATAGTATAACTTTAATACCTTATAAAGAGACGTATACAAGAAGAGCGTACTTATAAAGGGAGGAACAAGAAGGTATTAGAGAATAGACTTTAAGAGAAACTATATAGATCTAGGACGCTAATAACCTAGACCTAGTAAGGAATAACGTACCCCTAGTAGAAGGAGGGGATAGTATTACGAGTACTAACCCTATACAATAATTATAGCTAATTAAACCTACAACGCCTAAACTTAAGTACTACTTAGATATAGATAATAGCAAAGGTTACAAATTAGAGGATAGAGCCTAGTAAGTATACGTAACTAATTTGCTAATTCGCAATACTTAGCAATAGGAATTACTAAATTGTATACGTAACTAATTCGTTAATTTATAACGCTAGGTAAGATAAATTACTAAATTAACTTAGTATATAGGTAGGAGGCTTTACGACCTTTAAAGCCTTATAGTTAAGCTTAAGTCTTACCTTAGACCTACTACCTTGCTTATATACCTATAACCCTATTATACCTTACGTCTCTTAGTAATACTTGTCTATTAACCTAACCCTAGTTATTAAATTGCTACTATACCTAAATACTAAGGCTCTTTATCTAGTTAAGCAATCTACCTTATACTCTTCTAGATACGTCTCGAACTAGTCTATAGCCTTTCCTATAAGGTATATTATAATAAAGGATACCTTCTAGTTTTTATCCTAGATTTAATTAGAATTAATTGTTATGTAAATTTATATATTAGCTAGGAATCCCTTAAGTTTAGTTTAGGTACTATTAAACTTCTCTAGTATCCTAAGTTTAATAGGTTTATTCTTTATAGTATCGATCTAGTTAGTAAGCTATATAATCTATTATACTACGCGTTATAAGAGTTCTTAGTCCTCGCCCTAGGTCCTAAGGATCTCCTTAATCTAGATATTATTTGTTGTAATTATCTATCTACTTAAGGATTGCGCAAAGGTTGTTATTATTACTATTAACCTTAATAGTTAAAGTATAAGGTAGGTTGCTTAACTAGACAAAGAGCTTTAGAGTTTAGGTATAGTAGTAATTTAATAATAGGGGTTAGGTAATAGGTAAGCGTTACTAAAGGACTTAAGGTGTAATAGGGTTATAGGTATATAAGTAAGGTAGTAGGTCTAAGATAAGACTTAAGCTTAACTATAAGGCTTTAAAGGCTATAAAGCCTTTTATCTATATATTAGGTAACTTAGTACTTTGTATATTACTAAGTACTTGTTAGTAACTTAGTACTTCGTATATTACTAAGTACTTGTTAGTAACTTAGTACTTTATATATTGCTAAGTACTTGTTAGTTACGTATCTATATTGTAGTCTACTACGTTATCCTATCTATAATCTAAGTAGTCCTCGTAGTTGCGCTAGTCCTCTAATAGTTCTATTAGCTCTAGGTTTTATATAGGGTTAAAACCCGTAATAATATAATTAGTTAGGCTTATCCTTAGTAAAAAGGGTAATAATAAGGCTAAGAGGAAGTAGTAAGTTAATACGTAGAGGCTAAAGCAAGGTAATTAACGTTAGTATAACAAGGGTCTTAGTAGAGATACCTAGAATTATAGGGATCTCGAGATCTTTAGTACTCTAAGACCTCTAGGGCCTTAACTATACTAATATCTATAGTACTAGACTAGGGTAAGGCTAATATACTATACTAGCGTATAAAAGGCCTCCTACTTATAGGAAGAGTCTAGTAAGTATTATTTACCTTTTTAATTAAGACCTTTACTTAAATACGTATTATCTCTTTACTATCTCCTATAGCCTATAGTAAGTACTATTACCTTCTAGCTACCCCTTTATATAATAATACTTTACTATTAATAGTCTAGGGATAATAAATATACGCGTATTATAGCGCGCCGTAACTATAGATAAAAATACCTAGGAAACTACTAAGTAAGACCCTATATAGAGCTTAAGTAGTATACAACTAGAATACGCCCTAAGTATAGCTATAACGATTAAAGACTATATATAAGAAGTAACTATTAGATATAATAAGTTAGCCTAGCTACGTATACTTTAAGTATTAGAAGAAGAGATTATACGTCTAGAAGAAGAATAGGCTACTACTCTACCCCCTAAGAGTAACCCTAATATTACTATTATAGCTTTACGCAAGTAAGATACAAGCTCCCTAGTTAAGGATATATACGTAAAGTATATACTCTACCCTAAAGGCTCTATAGAATATAAGGGCAAGTTCTTAAAAGAATACTAGGAATTCTACTACTTATATAAGATAGCGTTCTACCTAGTACCTTAAGACTTTAAGAAAGAAAAGGATAAAGTCCTTTAGGCTATATAATACCTTATAAGAGACCTACGTAAGCTATAGTATACGTACTACGAGTATAACTAAGACGTAGATAAGACTCTTATATAGAAGTACTTTAAGAACTACCTCCTAGACTTTCTTATAGACCCTATTAATTATAGCCTAAAAGTAGTAACTATATACTCTATAGCCTTTTAACGTAAGGAATAAAGTATAAGGTCTTTTACTAGATATCTAGACGTTCTAGAGGACTAGCTTCCTAAATATATAGAAGAATAGAGAGTTTAGTACCTATTTTTAAAACTACAACTTAAGTTATAAAGAGCTATTACTAATTACTATTAGGTCCTAGTAATAAGAGAGGACCTTATTACCCTAGGCTTAACTCTTAAGTAAAACCTAAAAGGTAGAGCTAATACCTATAAGTAGCGTATAAATAGCGTAAGTAAGGTAAACTTAAACCTAAAGAAGACTTAATTTAAGAGGGAGTTAAAAAACCCCTAAAATAAGATAGTAGATAAGTCTACTATTAAATACTATAAATACTATAAAAAGGAGTACTACGCTAATAAGTATACTAGTAGTAACTCTAACTATATTCTAGTCTGCGTAAACTAAGTAGGAAAAGGCCTAGCCTTATTATTAGCTCTAGGATAGTAAGGCGCTATATAATTAATATCTTACTAGGGATATAACGTATATATAGCGCTACTTTAGGTTCTAAACTAGAAACTAAGCTCTAGGTTATCTTTAACCCCTAGGTAGACGTTAGTCTTATTAGCTAGTAGATAGTAGTAAAGATAAGACTAGAGCTAATTTAGAATACTAAGCTCTCTAGGCTAGGCTAGATAGGAGTATAGAGGTAAAGTACCTACGCTACTTACAAGCTTTAGGTACGTCTTATAGATAACAACAATATAACCTATAGGTTTAAGGTTATAGCCTATAGAGTAGATAAAGAAGGGGTAGCCCTTCTACTTAGAAACCTATTCCTTAAAGAAGAGGGGATACAACTTAATTGTAGATTATAAACTTAGTACTAAGGATATACCTAAATATAACTATATATAGTTAAAGATTTTGTAAGGGACCTAGGAGAAACTAAGGTAGATCTATACTTATTAGGAGTACTAGTAACTAATATAATTAACTTAGACTATATAGCGCGCGTTTACGCTATAGTACTAGCGTAGGAACCCTATATCTCTAACGCCTTATCTAAATACAATAACGTATTTAATAATAATACTATATAGGCCTTACTCTACCTAAAAAACTTAGATTACGCAATCCTATTAATAGAAGGTAAAGAGCCTCCCTATAGGCTACTTTATAACCTCTCTATATAAGAGCTTAAGGTACTCTATACCTACTTAGAAGACGCTCTTTATAAAGGCTAGATACGTTATAGTAATAGTCTAGCTAGAGTACCTATCCTTTTTATTCTAAAGAAAGATAGGAAGTTATACCTTTGTATAGACTATTATAGATTAAATATAATTATAATAAAGGATTAGTACCTACTCCTACTAATTAGGGAGACGTTAGACTACTTATTAGGCGTATATTACTATACGTCCTTAGATCTTAAAGATGCCTATTATAGGATTAGAATCTAGATAGGATATAAGTAGAAGATAGCTTTTTATACTTAATATAGATATTTTAAGTACCTAGTAATACCTTTTAGATTAATAAATGCTCCTACGAGCTTTTAGGCGTATATTAACAAGGTACTTAGTAGGCTCTTAGATTATATCTACGTAGTATACCTTAACAATATACTTATATATATATATAGTAAGGATATTAAAGTTTACTAGTACGTAGTTTATACTATACTTATAGTATTAAAAAAGGTAGAACTTTTTATAAACTTAAAGAAGTATACTTTTATATCTAATAAAGTCTACTTCTTAGGCTTTATTATTACTAGAGATAGTATATACGTTAAACCTAAGCGTATAGAGACTATTACGTAATAGCTAGAGCCTACTAGTATTAAAAAATTATAATTATTCTTAGGCTTTATAAACTTCTATTAAAGGTTTATTAAGGGATATACCTAGAAAATAGCTCTCCTTATAAACTTATTAAAGGGGAAGTAAGAGTTTTACTAGCCTAATTTAGTAAAGGAAGCTTTTAAAATACTTAAAAAGTACTTT
>JALNQA010000241.1:0-13694 GCA_028456235.1 Ophiosphaerella narmari | reverse complement strand
GCCTAGGACTAGCTAGCTCTAGATTAATTTTTTAAGCTAATACTAGGCCCTAAGTATATTAAGCGTTTCTACCTAACGTAATTCTTTAGCTACGGGTACTAGGCGCGTACCTAGCTAATAGCTCTATAATAGACCTAAACATCCCTATCTAGACTACGATAGAAGAATTTAACCTAGGGCTAGACCCTACCCTTATAGCCTAAGATAGCCTACTAGAATACAAGTTAGTTACTAAGGTTCCCTTTAACAACTAGACTACCTCCCTAAATAACTTAATAGATAAGGCCTAATAGGACATTAGCTAAAGTATATCGCCCTAATCTAACCCTACGCTAGAAGATGTATAGGGACTAGGTAATAGTATACTAACAAACGCTATAATAGACTACAACTTGCTATAAGGAATAGTATTTGTATCTTAAGATAAGCTTAGAAAGTCTCTTACCTATTTTAGCTAGCTCTAACCCTAGTTCTAGGCCCTTCTACCTACTATGTATAGTAGTATTAAAGACAACAAACCTAGTAATTACCTACCTCTTAGGGACATTACCCTAGCTAGACTAGTATTATACCTAGTTGTTGTAAGCGTATAGACCCTTAAAGTAACTAATTTAGTAAACGCTTAGAATTAGAAACATATAACCTACCTTAGTAGACTAGACAAATAACTCTCTACGTAAGACAACTAACTTGCCTAATAAGCTTAGGAGCATGCCTAACTCTACAAGTACCTAGAATAATCTCTATAAGACTATAACTCTATTATAGAGTAATATAACGCCTTAGGCTATAAAGCTATCTAGTACAAAGCCCTATATAAAGAAGCTATAGCTAAATATAATAAGCTACGCGAAGAGGAAATCTTCTACGAGGCCCTACCTACAGCCTTACCTGCTAAACGAGCTATACTAGAAACCTTTAACCTAGATGCCCTAGCCCCTAGCAAGCTAGAGCCTACTAATACAAGAATCTTAATACGAGGCTATTAACCTAGCAACCTTAAAGAGGAATTTAAGCCTTAAGCAACGATAGTAGGCTAGTATATCTTTAATAGGGAGGAAATTACCCTAACCCTATTTTTAACTAGTATATAGGAACTAGCCTTTAACTTTTACTAGTACGAAGAATAAGAGGATTGCTTAGTAAAGCTACTATAATTCTTAGGCTTAGGAAGTAGCGTAGACGTTATATCCTTTATCTAGTCTATATACGACTACTTTATAGCAAATAGAAAAAAGCATATTAGTACTTAAACCTAGGCTAATGTTATTATAAGATACTATACTAAATTAGCATAGTTATACCTTACTATACCTAATAGGGTTGTATGCCTGTATTAAGAAGAATTTGCTTATTTCTTTACTCTCTTTTACTACTTTAGGAATATAGATTCTATAGGAACTAGGGAAGCCTACTATAAAACCCTAGAGATAGCTAAGTTTAGGCTAGACTACCTAACCTATAAAACTACTTAGTCTGTATAGGCTAAATTCCTATCTAAATTTAACGACATATACCTTAAATAAAGATAGAACCTACAACTATATAATATCTACCTCTAGAAGAAGCTTTAGCCCTAGCTTAAAGACGCTATTAGTACTACTCCTAGTATCTATAATAGCAACGCTAACTTCTATAAAATGCTCTCTATGCTAGAAAATAAGGTAAACAATTACGACTTAGATATAGATAGCTAGTAGCCCTAGCTCTATACTATATAGCTAGCACAGAACAAGTTCTATCCCTAATCTTACAACTTTAAGGATGAAGTAGCTAGACTAATAAGAAATACATATTAACTATACCCCCTACGACTAGAGGGAGTATTCTAAGGAATATACCTGCCTAGTAAAAAGGCTACCCTAAAGACCTAGTCTAACAGGCCTAACGAAATCTACTACTTTAGCTATAGTAAACTAGGCGCTAGAAAATAGGACTACCTTAACTACAAATAAAAGATAACAGATCCTAAAGTACTAAGAAAGACTAACAATTACTACATACATACTAACGATAATTCTAACCTAGAATTAGATATAGAAACTAAGGAACAATTTTTTAAATACGACTCCTAATTAGACTAGGAACTAGAACTAGAACTAGAATTAGATAGGGACCTAGAAAACAATCTACCCTAGGCCTAAAGCTATAGCCTAGGGATTAATAGAATTAGAAGAATGTAAGACACTACTAAAGCTTAGCTCTTAAAATAACAATATACTATACCTTAGCCTATAGAGTATAGATAGTCTAGTGCAAGAAACTACTAGCTAACCTATAGAGAATATTATTAAGCTAATTCTCTTTTACTAGCTTTATAGGCAAAGACCTCGTAGTACCTTACGTAGCTAGAACCTTAGCTAATAATAGAGTAGACGCAAACTTTGTCTTACAAAAGTTTGCCTAGAAGTTTACAAAACTACAAATTATCTAGTTAACTAAACCTATTATCTATAAAGGATACAATAGTTCCCTATCTAAGTCTATTACTTACTAAGTTAAGTTCTTCCTATAAATTAATATATATATAGAGTAAACATTAGCCTATATTATTAAAAATATAGGCTAGTTTAATCTTATTTTAGGATTTATATAGCGTAGAGTCTACGCTATAAAACCTAACTACTGTAATAGAACGCTATCCTTTCTAGATATTTACTGTTAGTAGTATTATTAGACAACTAAAGAAACTCCCTTAGTAGTGTGCTATAGTGCGCCTAGATATTACTCTACTTCGGCCCCTAAGAAGCTAGCGTAAAAACTATTATCTACCCCTATAAGGCCCCTTAAACAGCACCTCGACAGGTATAAACTAGACTTACTAGTTAATATTTAGACTGTTAGCTACTACGCAATATAAGCCCTTGCTAGGAAGAATAGGAACATACTTGTAGTACTAACCTTAGATAGATCTCTAACCCTAGTCTATAGCTATAAAATAGCTAAGGAATTAGATTATACGTAATTTTACGAGCTACTACCTGCAATAAAACTCTAAGACATCCTATCCCTAGAGTTACTTTAACTATACTAAGACCTTATACCCTATTTTAACAAGAAAGTAGTAGAAAACCTTCCCCCTTATAGACTACACGACTTAGAAATTACCCTTAAGCTAGGCGCAAAGATCCTAGATGCTAAACTCTACTCCTTTATAGGAAAACAAGACGAAGTAATCTAAAAATACGTCTAAGAAATAGAGAAAATAGGATTTATTAGCAAATGCAGCTCCCTAGCCTAGAACAATCTACTAATTATTACTAAACTAGACGGGGGCCTCTAAGTCTGCGCAGACTACTAGGAATTAAACGAGGCAATAATTAAAGATTAGTACCCTATTCTATTCTTTAGAGAAACGCTAGCTCGCCTTAACAAAGTAAAGATCTTCTTAAAATTCGACGTAATACACGCCTTTTACTACCTGCGTATTGCCCTAAATTTAGAATAGCTTACTATATTTATTATACGCTTTAGTACCTATATATACAAAGTAGTGCCCTTTAGCCTTACTAATATACTAGCTACCTTCTAACGCGCAATTAACTTAGCTCTATAAGAATTTCTAGACAAATTTTGCACTATATATATAGACGATATCTTAGTTTACTTAGATAATAAGGTAGAATATATTTAGTATATTTACAAAGTACTTACGTAACTAAAAGAGTATAGCTTCTTTATAGACCCTAAGAAATCTAGCTTCTACACTATATTAGTTAAATTTCTAGGTATAATTATATTAGACAAAGGAATAGCAATAGACCCTACTAAAGTCTAGGTAGTTTAAGAATAGGAGATGCTAAAAAACCCTAAAGAAGTTCTAGCTTTTCTAGGCTATACTAGATTCCTCTAGCGCTTTATTAAGGATTACTTAAGCCTTGCCCTACTACTTACTAAGCTAATTAAGTCTAAAGTTATTACTATACCTACTAAAGGAGATAGGCTACCCCTACAAAAGACCTACTATAAGCTATTTACAATTACCTAGGAATATATTAATGCCTTTAATAAGCTAAAAGTAGCCTTTTAGCTAGGAGTAGTCTTACTCTACTTTAACCCCTTGAAACCTATCTATATTTAAATAGATGCCTTAGGATAGGTAGTAGGTAGAGTAATAAGCTAACTAAATAAGGATAGAATCTAGCAACTAGTTAGCTTCTTCTTAAAAAAGCATACCCTAGTAGAGTGCAACTATAATATCTACAACTTAGAACTTATAGCTATTATTTAAGTATTTAAAGAATAGGAACTAGAACTTATAGGTAGCCTATACACGATTAGCGTCGTTATAGACTACTACAACCTAGAAACCTTTATAATAACTAAAAAACTTAACTACTATTAGGCCTACTAGTTACTATTCCTATCCTAATTTAACTTCTACATTAAATACGTACTAGGAGATACAAATAGGATTACTAACGCCCTAAGTAAACGCCTATAGGATTTACCCTTTAATAACTTAGACCCCTATGTGTTAGGCACTAACTAAATTATTCTTAAGCCCTACGTTCTAGCCCTAGGAGTTAAGCTAGTATTAGATACGGCAATCCGTGCCCTAAGCCTCTTAGACCCTAGAAAACTAAATAGGTTTACGCTAGAACAAGCTGCTATAGTATACGCCTACCTTTACTATATTTCTAAGATAAACCCTAATTCTACAAAACTACTAGAAGAGTTTTTACTACCTACTAATAGGAAATTAGACCTAGAACTCCTACTATACCCCGCTAACCTACGCCTAATAGAAGAACTCCTAGACATAGCGTATACTAAAGACCCCGTAGCCTAAGCTATATTTACTACTATAGATAGTAGAGCTTAGAAACTATTAAAAGCCTTCTATAAAGTAGGGTACTATTTTTTATAATTAGATATTAGCTCTACTAGATCTAGCAAGGAAAGGTACCTCTAGGTCGATAGAACACGCCTATACATCCCCTTAAACGCCTAACTTCGTTGCTAAATCTTTAACCTATGCTACAATTATTAGTTAGTAGGCTATAAAGGACCCTGTAGTACGCTATATCTAATATACGAGCGCTATTACTAGCTAAAAATGCCCTAAGTAATTAAGTAATACTATAATGCTTGCCTAACCTACTACTACACAAAGAGCCCCTAAGATAGTAGATATAGCTATCTCTAACCTATACTAATCTCTTACGTACGCTAGACTAACATTTTAGTAGACTATATTTAAGCCCTACTACTATGCAAAAATAGTAGTAGGATCTATAAATATATCTTAGTAATTTACTATTAACTTATAAAAAGACGCTACTTCTTTCTATATAAGTCCCTAAAACCTAAAGAAGCTACCTAATATTTTATAACTATCTTTAAGCTCTATAGAGTTCTAATTAATATTATATCTAATAGAGGAACTACTTTTATAGGATAGTTTTAGTGCTAAGTCTACGAACGCCTCTATATTACGCAAAAACTTTCTATAGCCTACTACCTAGAAATAGATAGCTAGACTAAACAAATAAATTAGGCCTTAGAAATTTTCCTAAGGTAGTACGTTAATTACGAGCAAGATAATTAGGCTACTTAGCTATACGTTACTAAGTTTTAAGTAAATAATACTATTAATACCTCTATTAGGATAACCCCTTTTTTTATAGATTTAGGATACTACCCTTATAGTAGTATATACCCTAGTAAGAACAACAAATCCTAGCTAAACCCTTTCTAACGCGAGCAACGTATATAAGTAGACGAGCTACTTACTACCTATAGCAACCTAGTAGTATACCTTAAAGAAAAAATACTCTAGGCGTAGTAAGAATAAATAGCTTAAGCTAATACTTCTTGTTATAGTATACTAGTATATAAGGTTAGTAACTAAGCTTATATTAGTATAGCTAATTAGAAAACTACCTATCTAACCCTAAAGCTTAACAACTAGTAGGCGGGCCCTTACCCTATTACAAAGGTTATCTACGATAGTAGGGTATATAAACTTGCACTACCCTAGGAAATACTAAACAAAGGCGTGTTTCCTATCTTTTACCTAAAGCTACTACGCCCTAGAGACTAGAAGCCCCTACTAGACTAAGACCTACCCTAGCTAGTCCCTATTATTATTACTAATAAAGGAACTAGTAGCGTACACGAAGAATATTTCGTTGAAGCTATTATAGACGTACGCCTTAAAGAGCGAGGCAAACTAGCAGGTTAGTGCTATTTAGTATAGTAGATAGGGTATAAAAAACCTACGTAGGAGCCTGTAGAAGAATTTGCTAAACACGAAGCTGCCTTTAGCTTTTACTAGAACTACCTAGAGAAACCTACGCTGCTAATCTTGCGTATGCCCGCAAATTAGAAACCTAACAAGGACATAACCTATTAAGGTACTACGCTCTACTACCTTAAAAGCTACTACCTTAAGCCTAGCCTGCAACAAATAGCTGCTTGCAGTCTTAAGGCGCCTAGTAGTAAAACTAATAAGGACTTTAATCGCCGAAGCTGTATAAGGCCTACTACCTAAAATAGGCGCTAAACTGTAGGTTAGAGGGTCGCCTCGCCCCTAGTAATATGCTAGCAACGAGTGCGTAGCCAACTACTACCTAGGAAACAAGGCTAGCTAGTATAATACTAGTTTTGCTAAAAAGGCAGCGTAAGCTTAGGTAGTACTGCAAGCAATAGCCCCTAAAAAAGCCTGCAAAGTTTAGAGAAGAAGTACTAGAGTCTAGTAATTAAGCCGCCCTACACCCTAAGGCTAAAGCCTATAGTACCCCTATACCTACTAAAAAGCTTTTGCAACGCAACTGCTACTCGCCGTTAAGTTAAGCGTAGAGTAGTTAATTATTAGAGATCTTAAACTACTCCTCTTATATAATGTACAAACACTTTTAGGTTTAATTTTGTTATTGTAGAGCTAAGGTAGTAGAAAAGGGTACGTAGTCGATACGTTTTGTGTGTAGAAGTTGCGCGAAACTAATATTTGTACTAAAATTTACGAAAACCTTAGCTCTGTACTTGCTAAGTACTACCTCGAACTTAGCTATTTTCGACCCTACTTCCTTTTTATTAACTTTTCTCAGCCTCTATTAAAGCTATCTACTATTATACGCTAGTAATAGACTTATATAGGCCCCTATTTAGCTCTAGGGATTTGCCTATTAAGAGGAGGGAGACGTGTAAGGGAGTAATCCCTTTTATCTTTAAATTCTACCTATGTTAGTAAGTTTGCAACTTACTAACATATACTAATATTAGTAAGTTTATACGAACTTACTAACATTAGCATATGTTAGTAAGTTTGCAACTTACTAATATAGTAAGTGTTAGTAAGTTTGCAACTTACTAACATAGTAGGTGTTAGTAAGTTTGTAACTTACTAACATAGTAGGTGTTAGTAAGTTTGTAACTTACTAATACTTGTTAACGTACTAGCTTATTAGTAAGCTACTAGGTATATATACTTAGTACAACCCTAGATAGCTCTTTATCTACTATTTACTCTTTTTTAATTAACTACTTACTACCTCCTTTAAGCTATGCTTGCGTGAAGTCTACCTTATACTATGTTAGTAAGTTTATATGAACTTACTAACATTAGCATATGTTAGTAAGTTTATAACTTACTAATATAGTAAGTGTTAGTAAGTTTGCAACTTACTAACATAGTAAGTGTTAGTAAGTTTGCAACTTACTAATATAGTAAGTATTAGTAAGTTTGTAACTTACTAACACTTGTTAACGTACTAGCTTATTAGTAAGCTACTAGGTATATATACTTAGTACAACCCTAGATAGCTCTTTATCTACTATTTACTCTTTTTCAATTAACTGCTTACTGCCTCCTTTAAGCTATGCTTGCGTAAAGTCTACCTTACAATAGCTTAGGCTATAGGGTCTTTAGTATATACTATATCTAGGAGTTCTTCTATTAGGCGTAGGTTAGTAGGGTATAGTAGGAGTTCTAGGTCTAATTTCCTATTAGTAGGTAGTAAAAACTCTTCTAGTAGTTTTATAGAATTAGGGTTTATCTTAGAAATATAGTAAAGGTAAGTATATACTATAGTAGCTTGTTCTAGTATAAACCTATTTAGTTTTCTAGAATCTAAGAGGCTTAGGGCGTAGATTACTATATCTAATACTAGCTTAACTCCTAGGGCTAGAACGTAGGGCTTAAGGATAATTTAGTTAGTACCTAATATATAGGGGTCTAAGTTATTAAAAGGTAAATCCTATAGGTATCTACTTAGGGTATTAGTAATCCTATTTATATTTCCTAGTACGTATTTAATATAGAAGTTAAATTAAGATAAGAATAGTAACTAGTAGGCCTAATAGTAGTTAAGTTTTTTAGTTATTATAAAGGTTTCTAGGTTATAGTAGTCTATAATAACGCTAATTATATATAGGCTACCTATAAGTTCTAGTTCCTATTCTTTAAATACTTAAATAATAGCTATAAGTTCTAAGTTATAGATATTATAGTTGTACTCTACTAGGGTATACTTTTTTAAGAAGAAGCTAACTAGTTACTAGATTCTATCCTTATTTAGTTAGCTTATTACTTTACCTACTACCTATCTTAAGGTATCTATTTAAATATAGATAGGCTTTAAGGGGTTAAAGTAGAGTAAAACTACTCTTAGCTAAAAGGCTACTTTTAGCTTATTAAAAGTATTAATATATTCTTAGGTAATTATAAATAGCTTGTAGTAGGTCTTTTATAAGAGTAGCTTATCTCCTTTAGTAAGTATAGTAATAACTTTAGACTTAATTAGCTTAGTAAGTAGTAGGGTAAAGCTTAAGTAATCCTTAATAAAGTACTAGAAGAATCTAGTATAGCTTAGAAAAGCTAAAACTTTTTTAGGGGTTTTTAGTATCTCTTATTCTTAAACTACCTAGACTTTAGTAGAGTCTATTACTATTCCTTTATCTAATATAATTATACCTAGAAATTTAACTAATATAGTATAGAAGCTAGATTTCTTAGAGTCTATAAAGAAGCTATACTCTTTTAGTTACGTAAGTACTTTATAAACGTACTAAATATATTCTACTTTATTATCTAAGTAAACTAGAATATTATCTATATATATAGTATAAAATTTGTCTAGAAATTCTTATAGAGCTAAGTTAATTACGTATTAGAAGGTAGCTAGTATATTAGTAAGGCTAAAGGGTACTACTTTATATATATAGGTACTAAAGCGTATAATAAATATAGTAAGCTATTCTAAATTTAGTATAATACGTAGGTAGTAAAAAGCGTATATTATATTAAATTTTAAGAAGATCTTTACTTTATTAAGGTAAGCTAGCGTTTTTCTAAAGAATAGAATAAAGTACTAATCTTTAATTATTACTTTATTTAATTCCTAGTAGTCTATATAGACTTAGAAGCCCCTATCTAGTTTAGTAATAATTAGTAGATTATTCTAGGCTAGAGAGCTATATTTACTAATAAATCCTATTTTCTCTATTTCTTAAATATATTTTTAGATTACTTTATCTTATTTTCTTATAAAAAGGTAGGATTTAGTATCTAAGATCTTTGCGCCTAGCTTAAAAGTAATTTCTAAGTTATATAGTCTATAAAAGAGAAGGTTTTCTACTACTTTCTTATTAAAATAGGGTATAAGGTCTTAGTATAGTTAAAGTAACTTAGGAGATAAGATATCTTAGAGTTCTATTATAGGTAGTAGCTTATAAAATTATATATAATCTAACTCCTTAGCTATTTTATAGCTATAGACTAGGGGTAGGAATCTATCTAAGGTTAGTACTATAAGTATATTCTTATTCTTCCTAGTAAGGGCTTATATTACGTAGTAGCTAATAGTCTAAATATTAACTAGTAAGTCTAGTTTATACCTATTAAGGTACTATTTAAGAGACCTTATAGGGGTAGATAATAGTCTTTATACTAGCTTCTTAGGAGCTAAAGTAGAGTAATATCTAGGCGCGCTATAGTATACTACTAAGGGGGTTTCTTTAGTTATCTAATAATACTACTAATAGTAAATATCTAGAAAGGATAGTATTCTATTATAGTAGTTAGGTTTTATAGTATAGACTCTATACTATATAAATTCTAAAATAAGATTAAACTAGCCTATATTTTTAATAATATAGGCTAACGTTTACTCTATATATATATTAATTTATAGGAAGAACTTAACTTAGTAAGTAATAGACTTAGATAGAGAACTATTATATCCTTTATAGATAATAGGTTTAGTTAACTAGATAATTTATAGTTTTATAAGTTTCTAGGTAAACTTTTATAAGATAAAGTTTATATCTACTCTATTATCTACTAAGGTTCTAGCTATATAAGGTACTATAAGGTCTTTACCTATAAAGCTAGTAAAGGAGAATTAGCTTAATAATATTCTCTATAGGTTAGTTAGTAGTTTTCTATACTAGACTATCTATACTCTATAAGTTAAGATATAGTATATTATTATTTTAAGAGCTAAGCTTTAGTAGTATCTTATATTCTTCTAATTCTATTAATCCCTAGGCTATAGCTTTAGGCCTAGGGTAGATTGTTTTCTAGGTCCCTATCTAATTCTAGTTCTAGTTCTAGTTCCTAGTCTAATTAGGAGTTATATTTAAAAAATTATTCCTTAGTTTCTATATCTAATTCTAGGTTAGAATTATTGTTAGTATATATATAGTAATTATTAGTCTTTTTTAGTACTTTAGGATCTATTATCTTTTATTTATAGTTAAGGTAGTTTTATTTTCTAGTACTTAGTTTACTATAGCTAAAGTAGTAGATTTTATTAAGCCTATTAGACTAGGTCTTTAGAGTAGCCTTTTTACTAGGTAGGTATATTCCTTAGAATACTCCCTCTAGTTATAGAGAGTATAGTTAATATATATTTTTTATTAGTCTAGCTACTTTATCTTTAAAGTTATAAGATTAGGAATAGAACTTATTCTATACTAGCTATATAGTATAGAGCTAGGGCTACTAGCTATCTATATCTAAGTTATAATTATTTACTTTACTTTCTAGTATAGAGAGTATTTTATAGAAGTTAGTATTACTATTATAGATACTAGGGGTAGTACTAATAATATCTTTAAGCTAGGGCTAAAGCTTTTTCTAGAGGTAGATATTATATAGTTATAAGTTCTATCTTTATTTAAGGTATATATTATTAAATTTAGATAGGAATTTAGCTTATATAGACTAAGTAGTTTTATAAGTTAAGTAGTTTAGCCTAAACTTAGCTATCTCTAGGGTTTTATAATAGGCTTCCCTAGTTCCTATAGAATCTATATTCCTAAAGTAGTAAAAGAGAGTAAAGAAATAAGTAAATTCTTCTTAATATAGGTATATAACCCTATTAGGTATAGTAAGGTATAACTATACTAATTTAGTATAGCATCTTATAATAATATTAGCCTAGGTTTAAGTATTAATATACTTTTTTCTATTTACTATAAAGTAGTTGTATATAAACTAGATAAAGGATATAATATCTATACTACTTCCTAAGCCTAAGAATTATAGTAGTTTTACTAAGTAATCCTCTTATTCTTTATACTAGTAAAAGTTAAAGGCTAGTTCTTATATACTAGTTAAAAATAAGGTTAAAGTAATTTCTTCTCTATTAAAGATATACTAGCCTACTATTATTACTTAAGGCTTAAATTCCTCTTTAAGGTTACTAGGTTAATAGCCTTATATTAAAATTCTTGTATTAGTAGGCTCTAGCTTACTAGGGGCTAGGGTATCTAGGTTAAAGGTTTCTAGTATAGCTTATTTAGTAGGTAGGGCTATAGGTAGAGCCTTATAGAAGATTTTATCTTTATATAGCTTATTATATTTAGCTATAGCTTCTTTATATAGGGCTTTATACTAGATAGCTTTATAGCCTAAGGTATTATATTACTCTATAATAGAGTTATAGTCTTATAGAGATTATTCTAGGCGCTTATAGAGTTAGGTATACTCTTAGGCTTATTAGGTAAGTTAGTTATCTTACGTAGAAAGTTATTTATCTAGTCTACTTAGGTAGGTTATATATTTCTAATTCTAAGCGTTTACTAAATTAGTTACTTTAAGAGTCTATATACTTATAACAACTAGGTATAATACTAGTCTAGTAAGGGTAATATCTCTAAGAAGTAGGTAATTACTAGGTTTATTATCTTTAATACTACTATATATAGTAGGTAGAAGGGCCTAGAACTAGGGTTAGAGCTAGCTAAAATAGGTAAGAGACTTTCTAAGCTTATCTTAAGATATAAATACTATTCTTTATAGTAAGTTATAGTCTATTATAGTATTTATTAGTATACTATTACCTAGTTTCTATATATCTTCTAGTATAGGGTTAGATTAGAGTAATATACTTTAGCTAATATCTTATTAGGCCTTATCTATTAAGTTATTTAGAGAGGTAGTCTAGTTATTAAAAGGAACTTTAGTAGCTAACTTATATTCTAGTAGGCTATCTTAGGCTATAAGGGTAAGGTCTAGCCTTAAGTTAAATTCTTCTATTATAGTCTAGATAGAGATGTTTAGGTCTATTATAGAGCTATTAGCTAGGTATATACCTAGTATATATAGCTAAAGAATTATATTAGGTAGAAATACTTAGTATACTTAGGGCCTAGTATTAGCTTAAAAAATTAATCTAGAGCTAGCTAGTCCTAGGTAAGTAAATAAGTTTAAGTTAATAACCTTATCTCTTTTATCTTTTAATAAAAGATTCTTGTATTATTAAAAGTTACTCTAGGTCTTCTTAGTAACTAGTACTAGTAGTACTAGTAATTCCTATATCTACTTTTCTAGGGACCTAGTCCTAGTATACGTTTTATAGATTTTCTATAAGATAGTAGTACTAGAGCGTCTTCTATACTCTTTAGCCTTAGCTCTTAAGTTTACTATAATAGGGTATCTTTATTTTATAAGTACCTTAGGTATAAGTAAGAAGAAAGCTATAGTAGCTATTAATTAAAAGTAAAGTAAGTCTAGATAAACTAGCTTTTATAGTAAAAGGAGCTAGGTAGTACTTAAATTATAGTAAAGCTAGCTAAGTTATAGTAGGTATATACTACTATATTAGTACGTTAGTTATAGAAATAAGGATCTTTAGTACTAGCTAGTAAAGGTTTATTAGAAATAAGGTACCTACTACCTAGTATTTATAAATTAGGCGCTAGTAATTTACGTAGATTTAGGGGTTTTCCCCTAGTACTACTACCTAGGTATTTTACCTAGTTAAGTATACCCTTACCTAGGTATACGTAGTTAGCTTAGGCTAAAGCTTATAGCTAGTAGGGTAGTTAAACTACTCTCTTTAGATACCTATATTATTTAAACGTTAGCACTAGTACTAGTAAAAATAAATACTAGAAATCTTAACTAGAACTATAATATAGTAAACTTAAGGGGCTACCTAGTATACTATAGCTAAAGTAGAATCTAATTCCTAGTAGTTTAGTTCTTTTTAATAGCTAGGTCTTAATTAAGAGTTAGCTACTATTAGGCTATTCTATAACGTCTCTAGCGTAGGTAAAAGGACTACTAGTATAGCTCTAGGTAGTAAAGAGGCTTAGAGTAGGTAAAATTTTATATTAATCTACTATTTTATAAGGTAGACTTTATATAAGTATAGCTTAAAGGAAGTAGTAAGTAGTTAATTAAAAAAGAGTAAATAGTAGATAAAGAGCTATCTAGGGTTATACTAAGTATATATACCTAG
>JALNQA010000240.1:0-13711 GCA_028456235.1 Ophiosphaerella narmari | reverse complement strand
TTATAGAAGTCTAATAGATTAATAGTAAAGACAACCTAGTAGATATATATATAAAGAAAACCCTAAACTTAGCTATAAAAAGACTAGTCTTAAGTAATATACTTAAGATTAGAGTAGAAGCGTTTATAGATAGACTAAAGCCTATATAACTAATAAAATATAAAGGGAAAGAGAAAGAAAATAGATAAGATAAACTTACCTACGTTACTAGTACGCTTAGCTCTAACGTACGTAGTACTCCTCCCTCCTCCTAGTCCTCTTTTACCTTAGCCCCTCTCTCCCCTAGGGTATATAAACCCCTCTTCTTCTCCTTCTTCTTCTTCTTTTCTTTCTTCTTCTTTACTAAGCTAATACGTCTATTAGCCTAAGAGCTAATAGATAATAATAAACGTAAAGTAGACTCTATACTTATTTTTTAGCTATTATATAGTAAAGAAAAGAGAAACTTCTTAATTTTATACTAAAAGAAAAAAAAAACTCCCTTTTCTCTCCCCCCCTCCTAGTAAAGAAAAACTAGCTAGTACGCTAAATATAATACTTATAGTAAGTACTATAGCTCTACTATACGTAGGAGCTATAAGCCCCTCCCTAGAACCTAGCTAACGTATAGCACTCGAGGAAAGGCGTAGGACCTAAACAACTACTATACTAGTAGGCGCACTAGGTACTTACAAGGGTACCCTAGCTCTAGATAAGTACTATATAGAAATACCCCTTATAGTAGAAGACCTTAGTAGCCTAGAGCTATAAATTAGTCCTTACTAGCAAGGAAACTATTATATTATATAATAGTAAGGTAGTAATAGTAGCTTTATCGTCCTATAAAAACTATTAGCTACCTAATACTATATAAATATAAAAGGTATAATATACGTTAATATATATAGAGCGCATAAAGCGCTAACACCCTAGCTACCTAGTAGGTAGGACTACTAAAATATAGCTACCTACTATATAGTAAACTATAATATTGCTAAAGGTAACCCTAGTAGTAGTAGGCGCTAACAAGGATAACGTAGGACTAGGGGCAAGTAATATAATAGTAATAGTAGTAATAGTAGTTATATAGTAGTTATAGTTGTAGTTATAGTTATAGTTGTAGTTATAGTAGTAGTAAAGGTACTAGCTTAGGATACTAGTTAGTACTATATAGAAAAGTAGGAAAGAGTATTATATAAGATTATTGTAATAATAGCTTAAGGAAAAAGAAAAGAGAAAGCTAAGGTAGAGAGGAGGTAGCCTTATATATACCTAATTGTACAACATAATAGTATAAGTACGATATAATAATAATATAAGTACGATAATAGTATAATATAATACTAATATAATAATAAGGCAAGGATAATATAAGAAGAACCTAATAAATAAACCTACCTACTATATAAAGAGAAATTATAGGAACAAAACTATAATAAGGAAAGGAAAAACAATAAAAATATAAACCTAACAAGACGTATATAAATAAACGCCTACCTAAAAAGAAAAAGTTACTAGTATCTATACGTACTAATATAGAGTTACTAATAAGACTATTACGTATAGAATTAGGGGTAGGAAGAAGTATAGGCCTAAGGGCCTATGCGTATAAATATATATATACTACGTACTCTAACTATATATAGAATATAGAATTAAATACCTTTTACTTACCTACTCTATATACTAGCGTATACCTACCTCTCTATAAAGCCTTTATAGTAGACAAAGCCCTATTAATAGTTAAAGTATATAGTAAAGTATAGTAAGAATCTAAGAAATTTATAAGTAACTTAAAATAGATACTAAATTAGTAAATACTACTATAAAAAAGAACTATAATAAGAAAAGGATATAGAAACTATAATTTAAAAAAAGAAATAAAGTTTAGCTATAATAAAAGAATATTAAGACTACTAAACTAAGTATAAAACTAAACTATATTAAAATTAGTTTATATAAGGTAGAAAAATAAATTAGAGAAAATAATTACTACTTTAAACTTTTCTTAATAATAAAAATTTACCTAACCTTCTATATATTATACTTAGAAAAAGTACTACTAGATATATAACTAGTAGTATATAATACTACTAACGTAGTTTATAAGTAAGTACTATATATAAGTAAGTACTATACTTTATTAACTTTATATACTTATTTTATTTTAATACGTAATAGTTTTATACCTAATACGTTAATTACTTTTAAATAAAGTAAATATCTAGCTTACTATTTTATCTATTAAATTAGCTTAAATCTAAAGTAGTTAGTATACTACTATAGTCTTTAACGTAGCTAAGAAAACTTTCTACTACTAACGTAATAGTATATCTATATAATATAATTACTAGCCTAACTTAAAGAAGCTTAGCTAGCTAGAAGAAAAAGTAATAGTTAATTATATTCTTAATCTAAATTCTTATAGTTTTACTTTAACTCTAGCTACTATATATAAAATAGCTAATAAGCTACTTACTTAGTATAAAAGTAGCCCTATTAGTATCTACTAGGCGTATAACTTTATTAAGTATATAGATAGTTTTATAATATATTTTAATTACCTATATAATAGGTAGTAAGCCTTATATAAGGACCTAGCTACTATAAGTAGTTAGTTTAAGTAGGTATAGTATATAAAAGCTATATATAAAATAGCTAATAAAGATATCTATAACTTTAATAAAGCTAGCTTTATAATAGGTAAGATTATAACCTAGCTTATTATAATAAAGTTAGAGAGGAGAGGTAAGCTAAAGGCTATCTAGCCTAGTAATTATAAGTAAGTAATAGTAATTACTATAATTAACGCTACTAGCTAAGTAGTTTTACTATTCCTTATCTTTACTACTAAGTACTACTTCTCTACCTAGTATAAGGAAAACTATATCTTATAAGACTAGGCTATTAGAATTAGTAATAATAGCTAGATAATAGATAAGCTAGCTATTAACTAGCTTAAGTACTTTAATAAGTATATAAAGAACTAAGTAGTTAGTATATATTAGCTACTTATACTTAATAGTTATAAGAGCTACTACTTTTTTAAGTTTAATAAAATTTATAAAGAGAATAATATCTATATACTCTATATACTAGCTTACTTATCTTACTTACTTTAGCTTTTTAATATTAGCTACTTCTCTCTATTAAAGAAAGTATATAGCTATTAGGTTAAGAGCTTAATCTAGAACTATATTAATTATATTACTAAACTTAAATTCCTACTAGCCTTTTATATAGCCTTTAACTAGGCCTTTATAAAAGTAAATATTTACTTAGCTTTTTAAGCTACTAGCTTTATTCTACTTTAGTTAAAAGTAGTTACTTTAAGACTTAATATCTAGCTCTATATACTTACTCTAGTAGCTTTACTAGAGGCTCTCTAGGTAGCTTATATACTAAGTAATATATATAAGCTAAAGGCTTAGTTAATACTTATATATAAGTATATATACTAGTATAAAAGCTTATTACTAGTATTAATTATTAATATAATTAATTAACTTAAAAAGGGAACTTATATAATAATACTAGAAGCTAAGTTAATATATAATTAGATCTCTAGTCTTAAAAGAGCTAATAAGGTAGCTAGTAAGTATAAATTATAAAAAAAGAAGTAGATTTAAAAGAAAGGAGTTTTAATAAAGAGATAGAGAGAGGATATATAATAGAGAATAAGGCTCGAGCTTAGGAATAATTAGAAGATAGATTATTAATTATTAGCTATATCTAAGCTACTCCTTTTATAGTAGTATAGTACTTAGAAGAGCTAAGGATCTATAAGTTCTAGATATAGGAAACTAAGGTTACTAGGTTCTATAGAGAACGCTAATTAGCTAAGGTATCTATAGTAGGCTTCTATACGTAATATACCTCCTAGAGGAGTAGGCCTTTTACTATTTCTCTAAGTTTAAGCGTTATAATTACCTTGTAGCTTATTTTACGTAAGTTATATAGTTAATATAGCTATACTTTATTTATAGTAGTATAGTTTTATAGCTTTATTTAGCCTATACGCTTTACTTAGCGCCTATTATATACTAAAATAAAGCTTCTAGCCTATACTCTATCTATAACCTATACTATACTACGCCTTATATATATTAGTAATCTACGCCTATTATAGTACCCTACTAGTTAATCCCTCTAATTTTTAGCTCTACTAACTAGTTATAGTTAAAAGCTAAACAATCTACTTACGCCTACGCCTCTACTACTACTACTACCTACGCTACTACTACTACTATAGTACTACTATTACTACTACTACTACTATAAAGCTAGGGGCGCGCCTAGGCTACCCTAGCTAAGTGCTAGGCTAAGAAAGTCGTTCTACTATTACTATTGCCTACGCCCTTACCTTTACTACTACTACCCTTACCTACGCCTACGCGCGCACCTTATTACTCCTACTAGCCTACGCCTATACTACTACTACTACTACCTACCCTTCTACCTTCTACTTCCTATTATAGTTAAAAGGGCACTTACTATATAGAGTTATACCTAGCGTGTATAAAAAGCGTACTTACTAGCTACTCTACTAGTAAGTACTTTAACTATAATAGTAGAAGAATATACTACTAGTTATATACTTCTAAGTATAAGTATAAGGCTATATAAGTCCTTCTTAGCTCTTAGCTTTACTATTTTTAATAATTACTTATTCTAACGCGTTTTATAGCCTTACTACTACTACCTAGGTAGCTTATAATTTTATTAGCGCGCTTAGAAGTAGTATCCTAGCGCGTTAGGTTTTAAAGCTACGTATAGCCCTCTAGGTACTCTTAAGTACTATAGAGGCGCTAGAGGATAAAGAGGAAGAAGAGGAGGAGGAGGATAAAGAGAGTAGGAATAAGGCTAGCTTAGTACTAGGTAAGCTCTATAAGATTAGTAAGGAGCTTAAGGTACTTATCTACTAGGCTATTAACTTTATCTTTAAGTAAGAAATCTACTATCTCTATACTTTAGCGCTTATACTATACTTATATTATAGTAAAGGTATTTTAAATACTTTTTATAAATAATAGTAATACTAGTACCTTCTTTCCTACTCTTCTAAGTTATCTACATATTATTCTACCTTTTATAGTTCTTTTTATACGTCCTTTAGATTTAAATAAGCTTTAAATCTATTAAACTACTACTTAGGTAGGTATTTTATTAGCCTATTAGCTAGTATCTTATTTATAGGTATATAAGTATAAGGGGTCTAGGGTAGAGAGCTAGATTAGGTAGGCTTAGCGCTATTAACTAGTTCTACTAGGCTAAGTAACTAGTATTACTAGCTCTATCGGCTAGTATATTCCCCTACATACAACTTAGTACAACCCTAAGTAAGTTCTAGGCAAGTCTAAAGAACTTTAAGTAATAATAACTAGTATATATATTATATACTACTACAAATAGCTTAACTAGCTATTAGCCCCTTTTTAGTTTAGTTTAGTAGTATACTAAGTCCTTACAAAATAGCTAGTTGCCCTAGAGTTGTTAGTTTAAACCTAGGTCTCGCCCTAAAAGCCTAACATCGTTACTAAATTATTTTAGGACGAATATACTATATATTTTATAGTACTAAAGTTGCTTTAGGGAAATAATTGTATCTAGTTTAGTTTAAATTATCTTATTCCCTTAATAATAGCTAGTATTACATGTTTTAAACTACTAAGGATAGCTTAGTCTTAGAGGATAGAGACGTATAAGGGGTCTAGGGCAGGGAGCTAGATTAGGTAGGCTTAGCGCTATTAACTAGTTCTACTAGGCTAAGTAACTAGTATTACTAGCTCTATTGGCTAGTATATTCCCCTATATACAACTTAGTATAACCCTAAGCGAGTTCTAGGTAAGTCTAAAGAACTTTAAGTAATAATAACTAGTATATATATTATATACTACTACAAATAGCTTAACTAGCTATTAGCTCCTTTTTAGTTTAGTTTAGTAGTATACTAAGTCCTTACAATAAGATACTTAGAAACTTCTTTTTAAGTACTCCTACCTAAGCTATATATTTTAAATATCTACGTAGTATAGGTAAGTTATTATCCTCTTATTTTTACCTACTATAAGATAGATTATTTATTTATTATTATAGAAGATTGTCTAAATAGTACTTATATATAACGTAAGTTCCTTAAAGAGTCTTTTAAGAGCTATTACCTCTTTACTTATATACTCTAGTATAAGGAGTTTAGCTTTAGTTATTAAGGTTATAACTATAGCTTAACGTACTACTTTCTATACTATTACTCTACTAAAGAGTATTATAATATAGCCTTATAATAAGCGTTAGCTCTCTATATTATTAGTAAATAACGCGTCTCTATATATTAGTAGCTCTAGCCCTAGGTATTACCTATATTAAATTACTTTATATTGCGTTTAGTATAGATAGATAATTACTTAATTTATAGCTACTAGGTACTACTTACTAAGGTTAGTTAGGTATTAGGAGAGTTTTATAGTAGTATATACTACGTCTAGGCGTAGTATTATTACTATATATAGTACTAATCTAACGCGCTCTTAATAGCCTTTAACTTCTTATTTAGTAGCTTCTCTAGCGCTCTTTGTAAAGTCTACGCTTAGGAGGAGAGTAGCTAGCTATCTAGCTAAGCTAGCTAAGTTAAACCTTTTAGCTATCCTATCGATATACTCGTTATAGACGAGCTAGATAGTCCTATTTTCCTTATTCCTTACTACTCTAACGCCTAAAAACTACTTAATAGGCCCTTTCTCTTCTATATTATAAGCTTCTTTAAGTATTTTAATAATTAAGTAAGCTTCTTTTATACTATTACGTTAATATATTAGTAGTATATTGTTAACGTAGAAGAGAAGTAAGATCTACTATTCCTTATCGTAAAACAAGTATAGCTCTTCTTTTAATATAATAAGTCTAGTGCGTTTAAGCGTCCTTAATAGATCTTCGTACTAGAGTATTAGCAAGTCCCTTAGGCTATATAAGGCTTAGTTAAGCCTTATACACTTCCTATTAATCCTAAATCCCTCTAGTAGCTTATAGTATACTACTAGCTTATACTTTCTATAAGCGTAGAGGAAGGCTCTAATTACGTTATATTATATTACCTCTAGGTTAAACTCTACTATAATTACTATTACTATATAGAAAGATTAGGCTACTAGAGTTACTATATACGTTAATCGTATTAAGTTAATTATTTAGAGATCTCCTCTTACTATAATGCAAGCCTTATATTTAATAAAGTAGCTATCTTAATTAAGCTTGTAAGTAAAGACCTACTTAAGTAGGAGTAGGTTACCTTTAACGTCTAATCTATTAATTTCCTACTAAGTCCCTACTTTAAGTAGCGTTTTAACCTCTTTCTAAGCTACCTATCTAAATAGTTAGCTATATAGGTAGCTATAGAGATCTTTCTATTTCTTTAGCTCTTTTAGTAACTTATTTCTATAAGCCTATACAGGTAGAGGTTCTACTAGTCCTTTACCCTATTTTAGGGCTACTATAATTACAGCGTATACTATAACTAGCTTGTTTTAGTTATCTTGCACAGCTAGTACGCTTAGTAGGAGGTCTTTTAAAGCTTTACTTATCTTATCTACTTGTAGATAGAGTAGTAAGTATACTACTAGTCTCGATTCTCCTATTCTCCTAGGTTAGTCTTAGCGTTAATTACTATCGCGATTGCAATTATAGAGTCTAGGGCTCGCCTATATAGGGGCCCTATAGTCGATACGCTTATATTATCTCCTAGGAGCTTATATCTCTACTTTATCTAGTACTATAGATATAGTAGTATTAGTTTAAGTAGTAGGCTAATAAGCTATTAGCTTATTTAATCTACTAGATCTTATAGACTCTAGTATACCCGCTCTTTTAGTTAAGTATACTTCCTAAGGGCTGCTAGCCTATCTATCTACTCTAAGCTCTAGTTTAGGTATTAGCTCTAGAGATATAAGGCCTATTTACTTATCTTATACTAGATAGATTCTATATAACTTACTAGCCTTACTTGTTACCTATCTAGGATCTAATCCTCTTTTAGCCTAAGCGTCTAGTTAGCTAACTATTAGCTCTACTTCTTAAGTCTCTTTACCCCCTAGATCTTGTAGGTGCAATAGTTAAGCTTTAGGACCTTCTTGTTACTATACTACTACTTAGAGCTAATTGTATATATCTTTGTAGATTTCTCTAGTATCTCGCACTTTGTTATTATTAAGCACGTTAACGATTGCTTTAATCTCCTTTTAGTTAAGTTGTAGTTTCTCTCCTTTCTCGTAAAAGAGCTCCTTATTAAAGGTTACGTTGCGTGTTGTTATAACTTATTCTAATTCTAGGATCTATATTCTATATATATTAGATACTCTATATCCTACTAGATATCTAATATAGCCCCTAGGGATTACCTTAAAGTCCCTCTTATTTTACCTAGCTACTTGCTCCTTGTTTAGTAGATACGTATAGTAGCCGTAGGCGTATACTCTACTCTAATCTAGTTAAAGGTTAGCTATTATTACCCTTACTTGCTCTAGCTCGTAGTATTTAAAGTACTAACGCGTCTACTCGTCTAAAACTATATTTAGGGCTTTTATCTAATAAGCGTAGCTTAGGCTTATATTATATAGCTACGTTGCTACTTTAATTATCTCTAGCTAGAGCCTTATAGGTAGATTTACGCTAAGCCTTATTTTAATTAATTTTGTAATAATCTCTTAGCCTACCCTTTCTAGGCCTCTATTTAGCTCGTGCGTATACGTTAGCAAGGCCTCTATTTTAATACTACGCTCCTTAGCCTATATTTTGTAGCGTAATTTGCTACGCTAAGGGAGCGTTGCTACGTTATTATCTTACATAATTTTATAGATTTAGAGCTAGTAGTAGGTTACTAGAAAGCTCTTAAAGTTCTTAAATACTCTTATAATTTCTTTAAGCATCTTTACTTATAATAGGTAGGTATAAAGCTTACTACTATAATTATACTTAAGTAGTAGTATCTAGAGTTTTCTAAAGCTACTAATTAGTATATTAAATAGGTCCTATGCAACGCGCTAGTATAGGCGTAGTACTCTTTCTCTCTTTTATCTTAAGATAACTTGCTTAGCATAGGTTACTACGTAGTACTCGTAGTTTACGCGTTATATTCCTTTAATTTAGACGTTCCTAGCGTGTTTTACTAGTACTTGTAGAGCCTATAGGCTAAGGTACCCTACTCTAGCGTACTATAGTTCTTTAGTATTAGTTTATAGGTAGGTTGTCTAGGATTAAAGCCTTAGACGTTTACTTACTACGCTTAATATTAGGTTGTTAGTAGAGTAGATTGTATAAGGCTTGTATTGTATAAACGTAAGGTTGTACTTACGTACTAATTAGGCTAGTACAATACTCTCTTTTATTAATCCTATCTATAGTATAGCGTCGAGACCTAAATACTAGACTCTAGCCTACTTTAATCGAGCTTCTAATACTATATTAATATAAAATCCTAATATAATAGTAACTTCCCTAAGCCTAAGATCTTCTATTTACCTTCTCCTTACTCTATTAAGTACTCCTTTAATTACTCTAGTACCTCTACTAATAATTAGGAACAACTAGGTTCCTACTTCTACGCAATCCTCTTCTATATTTTGTATAAACGTACCTAGTTCAAGTATATCTATTATATTTATAAGGTATAACGCTACTCTATTATTAAAGATAGTATAGTTTAATAGTAGGTAAGCGTTAAAATCTATTATTAAATAGGCGCCAAGGTACTTTATTTTACTAAGTAGTGCTAGGTTAATTAGGGTAGCTTGTATAGTCCTAGGATACTCTAGGAGTTTTAAGCTTTTAGCTAGCTCTTACAATAAGCCTATCTATCCCTTCTTAACTAGCGCTACCTTAAGGGAGTTAAATTCTAGCTCTTTAAGTCTTATATAGATCTACTCCTTATCCCTTTCTATAAGCTTAAAAGGCTTACCTATAAGGGTAGTTTTAATACTTCTATATTTAGTAGGTAGCTATTTATAGCTCTTATTATATAGGTACTTCTTTTAATTTAAGCCTCTAGGCTTTAGTTGCTAAGTTCTAAAAGTAGTAAAGATGCTAGATCCTTAACTAGTTACTCTTAAGTTGTATTTATAGACTAGGGCTAAAAAGATCCTAGCTACCTCTAGTAGGGTAAGTATTGTTATACTAAGTATAGCGTTTTGTATTACTACTTAGTATATAGTACGCGCCTAATCTAGCGCGAGTCTTATAGAGATTGTTTCTAGAAAGTCCTATACTACGAGCTACCCTTTAAGTTTAGGTATCTTATAGGCCTTTACTTCTAAGTATATACTATTCTAATCTTTAAGCTAAAGCTCTATATTTTAACGTCTATACTTTACTTTATCTAAGTAGGCTCTATATTAGGTACGTACGTAGTTAACTAAACTAGCTTTAGTTAGGGCGTACTCCTCCTTAAGTACTTTAACTAGCTCTTGTAGTATATTATTCTATTACTTAGTTATTATTATAAGCGCTAGTCTTAGTAACTTTAGGTCTACTATAGTAATTACCTAGTCCTATAGTTTCTAGAGTTTTGCAGACTTAATTACCTACTCGCTCGCGTTAGCCCTATACTTAGTAATCTCTATTTAATAGAGGGTATTTGTTTTAGCGTATTTAACGCTTGTTAGTTAAGTTAGGCATGCTAGAGCTACTTATTTAACTATAGGAGCATCTAGGTTAATTTCTTCCTAGAGTTCTTTAATTTGTACGTGTATATAGAGCTAGGTAAACTAGCTTAGCTAATTAGAGCGGCCTATAAGCGTATAGGTCCCCTTAGGGAGTATAGGATCTATTACTATGCTACTTTTAGCGTAGGAGGATTAGTAGATTAGAGTAAACTAAGCTCGAAGACTCTCTAGCTTTTAATTGCGTAACGTAGAATAACAAAGTAGTTCTTAAAGCGCTAGGCTTATAACTATAATAGAGAATAAGGCTTAAGCTTAGGAATAATTAGGAGATAGATTATTAATTATTAGCTATATCTAAGCTACTCCTTTTATAGTAGTACAGTGCTTAGAAGAGCTAAGGATCTATAGGTTCTAGATATAGGGAACTAAGGTTGCTAGGTTCTATAGAGAACGCTAATTAGCTAAGGCGTCTATAGTAGGCTTTTATACGCGATAGTAAGCGCTAGGTCTTACTAACTTTACGTACCTCTTTAAGTATACAACTTAGCAACGTAGTAGAGTAGAGAGTATATATTTATATAATAAATTAAGTAGTAGCTTCTCTATCTTTCTTATACGTACGTAAGTTATACCTAGTCTCTCTATACCTCTTACAGCGTACGCAAGCCTAGTAACTTAAGCCTAAATACTACTTACTCTCGCGCTGTTTACAATTAATCTAGTAATTAGCCTCTAGTTAAGCAATTATATCCTCTCCTTATCCCTTTATTAAGACTCCTTTCTTCTAAATCTACTTCTTTTTTTATAATTTACGCTTGCTAGCTACCTTATTAGCTCTCTTAAGACTAGAGATCTAATCGCGTATTAACTTAGCTTCTAGTATTATTCTATAAGCTCCCTTTTTAAGTTAATTAATTGCGTTAATAATTAATACTAGTAATAAGCTCTTGTACTAGCGTACGCGCTTACGTATAAGCATTAACTAAGCCTCTAGCTTACGTACGTTACTTAGCGTACAAGCTACCTAGGGAGCCTCTAGTAGAGTAGCTAGAGTAGCTAGAGTAGGTATATAGAGCTAAATATTAAGTCTTAAAGTAACTACTTCTAGCTAAAGTAGAACGAGGCTAGTAGCTTAAAAAGCTAAGTAAATATTTACTCTTATAAAGGCCTAGTTAAAGGCTGCGTAGAAGGCTAGTAGGAATTTAAGTTTAGTAATATAATTAATATAGTTCTAGATTAGGCTCTTAACTTAATAGCTATACGCCTTCTTTAGTAGAGAGAAGTAGCTAACATTAAGAGGCTAAAGTAAGTAAGATAAGTAAGCTAGTATATAGAGCGTATAGATATTATTCTCTTTATAGACCTTGTTAAACTTAAGAGAGTAGTAGCTCCTATAACTATTAAGTATAAGTAGATAATATATACTAACTACTTAGTCTTTTATATACTTATTAAAGTACTTAAGCTAGTTAATAGCTAGCTTATCTATTATCTAGCTATTGTTACTAATTCTAATAGCCTAGTCTTATAAGATATAGTCTTCCTCGTACTAGGTAGAGAGGTAGTACTTACTAGCAAAGATAAGGAATAGTAGGACTACCTAGCTAGTAGCGTTAATTATAGCAATTACTATTACCTACTTATAATTACTAGGCTAGATAGCCTTTAGCCTACCTCTCCTCTCTAACCCTATTATAATAAGCTAAGTTGTAATCTTACCTATTATAAAGCTAGCCTTGTTAAAGTTATAGACATCCTTATTAACTATTCTATACGTAGCTTTTATACGCTATACCTACTTAAACTAACTACTTATAGTAGCTAAGTCCTTATATAAGGCTTACTACCTATTATATAGGTAATTAAAATACGTTGTAAGACTATCTATATGCTTAACAAAGTTACGCGCCTAGTAAATACTAATAGGGCTACCTCTACGCTAAGAGAGTAGCTTATTAGCTATCTTACGCATAGTAGCTAGAGTTAGGGTAAAACTACGAGAATCTAGATTAAGGATATACTTAACTATTACCTCCTCCTCTAGCTAGCTAAGCTTCTTTAACTTAGGCTAGTAATTACGTTGTATAGGTATACTATCGCGTTAGTAGTAAAGAGTTCTCTTAGCTACGTTAAAGACTATAGTAGCGTGCTAATTACCTTAAATTTAGTTTAATTTAATAGATAAGATAGTAAGCTAGATATCTACTTTATTTAAAGTTAACTAAGTAGCGTAGCGTTAAGCTATTATAAGTTAAGATAAGATAGGTACGTAAAGTTAGTAAGGCCTAGCACTTACTTATACCTAGCGCTTACTTATAAACTATATTAATATTATCTTAAATTATAGAATATAGAAAGGTATTATATTAGATAGAGGCTTAATCTTTACTTTAGAATTTTAGATAGAGATATACTACTAATTATAGGTAAAGCGTAGGTTAAGTATAGCTTTTTACCTATAAACTAATAGGTAAACTAAATGCTAGAATTAGATACTAGAGTAATATCTAAGAATCTTTATATTAGTAAATTAAGATAACTAGGTAATATTATTAAAGACTATATAATTTACGTATAATAACTTAGTTTATAAAGTAATAAAGACTACCCCTTTTTATACTATATTAGGTAAATACCTAATCTTTATATACCCTCCTAAAGATAGTAGGCTAGAGAGAGAGGTACTAGACGTAATCTAGAGAGTAAAGCGTTATAAGGTAGACTTTACGCAAGTATAGCTTAAAGGAGGTAGTAAGTAGTTAATTAAAAAAGAGTAAATAGTAGATAAAGAGCTATCTAGGGTTATACTAAGTATATATACCTAGTAGCTTACTAATAAGCTAGTATATTAACAAGTATTAGTAAGTTATAAACTTACTAACACTTACTATATTAGTAAGTTGCAAACTTACTAATACTTACTATATTAGTAAGTTGTAAACTTACTAATACTTACTATATTAGTAAGTTACAAACTTACTAATATATACTAATATTAGTAAGTTTGTATTATAGGATATAATTAGCTAGACTAGTTAATTACGTAGATTAAATAATCCTAAAGTAATACTAAGGTAATTAG